>BMAU01000337.1:0-149415 GCA_019973935.1 Trichonephila clavipes | reverse complement strand
ACGGTAATTATTATTTTACTTTTGATTTATTTTGTATTTTCCTTAAGACTTAAAAAATGTACAAATATTTTTATAAGTCTTATTTTTATCATATTAAGGTAAAACCAAAACATATGTTTATTATTTGCTTCCTTTACAAAGGTGGCAGTGAAAATAATGTTCAGCTTAATGAAATCTTTTTTAAAAAAATTTGTAAATTATCCGTTTCACATCAGCTAATTTTAAGACTTTTGTCTATATTTATATATATTTCAATGCACTTTTGTAGTACTTTTATGTTAATTAAAATGCTTCAATAATGGATTTCTTTGCTTGAATACATCTTCTAAAAACACGCTTTTCTATGTAAGAACAGTTTTATAAAGATTAATTATTAGTGTAAACAGGAATTTTTTTTATTTTATCTGATGTAAGTTATTTAACATTGAGTCAGTTTTTTCTTAGACGTTTCTTATATTCTTATGAGCCTTTCATGAGTGATATTTGTCCCTTTTTCCGGTAAAATATTAAACATCCTTCTAAAGTATTATTACATAACTTTTATCTGAAAATATTTTAAGTGAGAATTATAAAAAAATTAATATAAATGTGGAAATATTAGTCTATGACCTAAAAAGAAATAAATGTCATAAGCTTTATATTATTGACAACGACTGCGAGTAGTGCAGTATTCCTTCCTTTCGTCACGTCATCAAAAAGCTGTCATGCCCTGTTCCTCTCAGGGCATAAATTTTCCTAGCCCAACTCAAACAAGGAAAACAATGATCCAAATGAAATCACGACAAAGTACGGAACAACGCTTGACGGAGTTTTTTTAGATATTTAAATAATTTTTTGAATCTATAAAGTATTTATAACCTATTTCACACAGCTGCCATAAACCCATTGTTTGTTTCTTAGAATACAATTAATTAACAAATATGTATATTTAGCAAAAAATATTATTTTACGTGTACACACATATGAATAAATAATTTTATATGATAACACTAATATAATATCCCCTTGTTTTTTTATTCACCTAACTAATCCCTGAAATAACATTACAAAATTTGAAGTTATCACTTCTATCGTGTGGTCAAAAGCACTTACACTTTTTTTTAACCGTTTGATTCGAAGAAATGTATACGACAACCGAAATCACTGTTTGTCCATTTTCAAATAAGCATTCTGCCGCACTTACGTCCCCCAATGATAAAAGATTGATCTCTCAGAGATTCCATACTATAATTAGTTTACTGTTATCCCAATTTATATTCAGCAAAGCAACACAAGTTTAGGAGGCGAATGATCAGGAATGAGGAGACATAAACTATAATTCTAACAAATAGCGCAATGAGCCATAGAATCTGTTTTTATAGATGTGATTCCCTGACTTTAATAGAATCCGCTCTAGTATTAAAGTTTAATCTAATCTTTCTTACCGCTAATCCACGGTGGACACCTACCTTATATCGTCAATATAATCCTTGATTCAATTTGCTCCGGCAAATGGACGTTCTGGCTTCGAACTCACTTCGAACTCTCCTTCTTAGAACTTCGCTAGCACTATTAGACCTCCTCATATAACCCCCCCACGCTAATAATAAAGCTCCAATTATACACATTCCAAACCGGCATAATCACGTTCTATTCTTGGGTATGTTGGAAAGAATTGCCATTTTGGCCCCAAAGATTTCCCAAGAGGTTTTTTAGTTAGAAGGCGCGATAAAGCCAATTCACAAGATATTTAACTGTAAAATTAATTATACATGCTGTTCATTTAAAGTAAATACTCAAATCGTTTTCTAAGTCTCCTTTAACATACAAAAAATAAGATATTTACATTTTGACATTACTATTTTTTCTTAACAAAAATGACGATCTTCGCAATCCGCTGGAAATGCAATTTCTGCTACAAAACAATTCGCCTTCCTTGCTAAAGTACTCATCATAGAACCCCTGCTGCCATACCTTGGAAGAAAGTAGATTTAAAAGAACATTCCTGCTAAGTATCGTCAGAGTATTCATAAAAATGGTTATTCTTTGTAATTTTAAAGTGAGTGGTACTTATAAGTACTGTCGGCAGATAAGGGTTAAAAGTTCTAATTTTTCTATCTCCACTGTTAATGAATCTGACATTGAGTTTTAGACTAGCATCTCTGAATATCTTCACGTTCCTCAAAGGTCTGAATAGGAAGTTTTTTTTCCCAATATTTCACTCTGGAGTGCGAACTCATGCGTCGTCCTCATCATTATACCGCATGTCACGCGTCCTTCGCCAATAGCTCTTGTTTTATTTTATAAGTATATCGTTAATAAACAATAAGTGGATTTGCTTACGATAATGTACCGGTGGCTCCGACCAATGACGTAGCCAAAGTTGTTGTTTTTTCTAATCAATTAAGCACCTACGGTAATAAATTCCACTTCCACTCTAGGCCATTTTCTGTTGTCATCTCAATAATATTGTTTAAAATTTGCTTTAAGTAAGAAAACATTTCTGATGAGAAAGTCAATAAAACTTAACAATAAGGTCTTAAGTAAGGTTATAACTTCTGTCATATATTGTAGCAAAATGCATTTAAACGATAACCTCCACATTCTCCCACGAGATTTCGTATTTAAGAAAATAAGAATTAAAAATGCAATAAATTTTAGTACATATACGTATGTATATCTTCCACGGTGCGTGGATGGATTAAAGAACGCTAAACCTGTCGAGGCAAAAAGTTCTCAAAAATTAGCGGGATGTTAAAGTTTGGAAGGTGGAGCGCCGGCTCAGGTGTCGAGGTCTCTAACTTGACCGAGCTACAAAATCTGAGGTCTATCACTTAAGACTCTGGTATAATTTCAAAGTAACATCAATAAACCATTTCATATATGTTATGTTATTGTGGGTATTTAGGTAGAGATAACTAATAATTAACACACAGATAAAACTGCTTATTTTTAGCTATAACAAAGAAAATGGGACACAAACAATTATTACATTAAAACATTTAAACGCGCGTCGTTGCCTAATGGTTGAAAAGGTTCGTTATACGTCTTTTTCTTTCTCCGTCGGTTGGGTCTGTAGTGGTGTGATATCTATATAAACCAAAACTATTCATCACGCGAAGACGATCGTTTTGGCTTAAGTACTCGCTTACGGAACAGAAGGTGCTCTGATTGAATCTTCCTTCCTTCATTGGTGACCCTGGTCTTACAAAAGAACCGACCCTTCACACGCAGCTGTCGTGGCACCATCTATCCACCGCAAAAAGCAACCAAGCCGTCACATTAAAAAGTCGTCGCTCACAAATGACGCAACCGACTCACGCCGTCACGTACGAATGACGCAACCCGCAAAGTGACGCAACTACTTACACGCTCACAACGAATATGGCAAGTTCGTTCGCATATTCCTCGAATCACTAGCATTGGGGAGTGTGGTGGTGTAATATCTATATAAACCAGTACTAGTCATCACGAGAAGACGATCGTTTTGGCGTGATCGCTAAAGTTCTCGCTTACGGAACAGAAGATGCTCTGATCGAATCTTCCTTCCTTCAGGTCTATATCACTCTCTCTCTCTCTCTCTCTGATCTCCCTGAGGTGATTGCCGCTCGCCTTCTTCCGAAGCCAGCAACGTTACGTGTAAGGGGGTATGCAGTGGCTCCCCCTTCATATATATATATATATGTATGCACAAAATGATTACAAATTGCACATTTGTACAATCTTATGATATTCACTTTTTATTGTGCTATACATCTCAGTGAAATCCTTAACGAAAATTGGTTGTAGCAAGTAACAGAAGAAGGAACAGCTGTTGTTTGGGCTGGTTTGCGAGTAGTGACGCTGTGAACTAGTGTAAAGAAATTATATACCCCCCGTAGGTTTTTTAATCCGAACTCCGCCAGATTTGGTTAAAAAATTCAAGCATACTGGTAGTGTTGTCGGTGAACAACGTCCAAGGAGGACTTCCGTATCACCAAACATTGTGAAACACTGTAAGATGTGTTGAGCACTGTTTCTTAAACTAGAGGTCGAGTAACCTGCAGCTGGAGCGGCGAAATATTTTAGGATCTAGGATGAGAAAACTTAAAGAAATATTTCCCTATGAATGATTTTTTATTTCCAATAGCAGATCACAAGACAACTGCAAACAAAATAAAAAACAGAAAAGATTGACAAATAAACCCACATACACACAAAAAAAGGGGAAGAAGCACAAGTCCACAGTATAGTCTATAAATGACACATTTTGTGACCAGCCTCCCAATATCTGCTCCACATGGATCGAGAGCTGAGTGCACAGCAGAGTGCGAAAATGAATGGCGTCCATTTCTTCATTAGAAACGCACAGTTTACACAAAGGACTCTGGGCAATGCCTATGATGTTTAAATGCTTGGTTAGGCAGACGTGGCCAATGACAATTCAAAAATCAGTTATTGCTCAATCTCGTGGCCGTTTTGAAATATCAAAAGTTTGCTAAACCACACTTTTGATTATTCTTTGGTTGAATTTCGAATAGAAATGTTCTCTAGTACTTTTTTATGATTCTTTTGTCACTATAAAGAGGAACTCTATTGTTAGAGGTTTGAATGATTTTTGTCCCCCTTCTTTGCCAAGCAATCAGCATTTTCATTCCCATTAATGTCACAGCGCGATGGAATCCATCGCATGGCAATGTGTATATGGCCTTGAGGAAAATCGCCAATTCACAGTTGTCATTTGAGAATATCTCCCTATGAACTCCTTATCTCTCCCTATGAATGTTAGTGCATAAAGATTCACCCGGATAGTAAAACCATTTGCAGTTGCTGTTAAAAATATTACTTGCTTGTCCCAAAATTATAAAAGAACTTATTGAGTTATCAACAAATTTGGGGATACATATTGGTTTTAATACGAAGTCCTTAGAAGTTTTTTGGCTAAAAGTTGCAAAAGAATTTCCAACAGTTTCTGAAACTACGACATCTTGTACCTTTTTCTACTATCTATTTATATAAGACGACATTTTCGTCTATAACAACCATAAAATCAAAGCATCAACCAAATCCAAAAAAGTACTTGATCCGGGGGTGTCGACTATTATACGAAGATTTATATATAATAACATAATTAAAAATAATCAAGCACATCCTTCCCATTAATACTTAAATTTTGCATTAAGGTATCCGAACACGTTGAAAAGGACCAAATTCGGACAAGACCGATATTTTTGTGTTTTATTTTATTTAATGCTTTTATATTTCAGCTTTACAAAACATACTTTGTTTTGATTCGTTTTGATTCTATGCTTCTTAGAGGCCAAGTTACAATCAATTCTATTAAGTTAGAAAACCCGGAAGTGGGTCCAAAAATAATGTGAATTTTTCAAAATTCATAGTTGAGCCTCTATACAGAGGTCTGAGCTATATACAGGCAAAATATTATTCTAATAGAACCATTTTTCACAAAAGGAGAGCATTTGAAAAAAAAGATTATTCTAAGTTAATTTTTTGCCAAAATATTGTATTTAAATCAATTTTTTTGTCAAAATGTCCTTAAAACAATGTTATGCATATATTCTTATCTAAGTGACGCCACATATCATGAAAATTATCCATTTATGCGCTTTTTTGAAATCACGGTTCCGAACGTAGCCAGATACCTTAAGCATATTCGTCGTATAACGCTTTCCCCATTTTTTTTACGAAGAAACTTGAAATGTAGTCATACAATGCTGTTATGTTTTGAAATCATTATTCGAGATATTATCCCAGGCTTGGAAAAAAATAGTATACTTACAGAACAACTTTTTAAATACATAAGAAATATCATTTCTTTTAAATAAACAATATTTCGATCTGCGAAGAAGTCTTATTTTTTTTCTATGCTCGTTTTTATACGCGGCGTATAACGCGCACCCGTAAATTTCAATCTTATTTTTGGTATTAAAAGTGCGCCTAATCTTATGGTAATTATTTTATATTCACCTCGTGGGTGTACATATATTAGTGCCTAATTCCATATTCACTACCCTCTCAGATGTATTAGAAGATATCTAGTGGAATTTTTTAAAAAATTCTACTATCTCTTTTATTTATATTTGAAGCTAGTTAAACATTCTTGCTTTCATTTGATACAAGTATTTCTTGCTCAAATATTTCAAATGATGACATAAAATGGAATTATTTTCTATTATCTGGAGCCATTAGTTAAAACTTCATTATGAGTAATTGGTGTTTTCTTCATATTACGTCTCTCCGAATTTTGTCCTTGAATGCTGATGGAATTAAAAGACAATTAAGCGAACATGAAAACTCAATAATTTATTACAACCCTGAAATTACAAGAATACAAGAAACCCATCTTCGGATGTATTTAAAATCCCTAATTACCATTTGTCTAAGAACTGAATGTACAACTCACAGCGAGGGTGGGGGGATGCAATCATTTTTTCTATAAAATTCAATCAAACGCTATATGATATCATACACAACAGCCAGCCATTCAAACATTTTATTATTCAAAAATATTATGTTTTTACTATTTAGCGATGGAATCACAACCTTCATTTAACGTTAACATTGACTCCGATTGTGCATTTACAAAATGTGCATCTACACACTGCAGTAATATCACAGAATTAGACTCTATCCTCTTATAAAAGAACGAAGTGATTCTCTTTGAAGACTTTAGGGCAGGGATGGCGAACCTTTTTGCATCAACGTGCCATTTTTCTTTAAGATATGTTTAATGAGGTATAGACGTGCCGTCGAATAATTTTGACAATTTTCATTTTAATATAATTTTGAAAATTATAAAACTAAATACCCACATCACAAAATTTTATTTACTACGAAAATATACATTTTGCACTGTAAATGTAAAAGGTTTCAGTTATACGTGTAATTAAATTTAAGTAACATTAGTGTGACTTCTGTTGTTGCAGATTATATATATATAGGTGACATAAATCTTATATTAGCATTGTAAAATGTTACTTTTAGCAGAATGCATGTTGAATTCAAATCATCTGCCAAACGGTTTCTATTGAGTCTTTAATGTTATTCATTTCTGAAAATAATCACTCGCAAACATAGAGGTGAAAATATGGTTAAAATAGCACAAGCTAGCTTCTTCAAACAGTTAAATGTGTGTGAAATCGAATTCCATGTTTTCAAAATTTCGTTAATGGCATTTTTACTTATATTTCTTCCTAATCTTTCTGTTTCAATCAATTCCAACTTTTTCCTTGTGCTTCAATAAACATTTGAATCCATACTGAACTAACTAGACTTGAAATCAATAAGTTGCATTTCAAATTATTCAATTTCCAACGAATCGAATTGGAACAAGTTCGGTTTATCAAATAATGTCACATCAGGGTACATAATAAACTTGAGCGCTTCGTACAATTCTTTGAACTGAGATAGTCTCACTGAAAACTCTTTGATTGAAGAATCAATTATGGAAATTAATTCTTCAATAACTATATCTTTGTCTGGCTTCCCATGTACATTTTTATCTTTGGAATTGTTTTTCAAGTTTGGGGCTACTTGCAATAATATACACTGCTGGACAATTGCTAAGGACGGATCACAAATTGCTATGTAGAATAACATTAAGCGATACATGAGGCCTAGTAGGATAAAATATAGTTGTCCCACTGTTCAGACATTAGAATAAAGAATATTTATTGTTCTGGAAAGTACAAAAGCTGTGAAACATCTGAAAGAAAAAAAATGTTCATTTGATCTGCGTACGGAGAAATGGAACAATGCATCTAAAAGTCAGCAGGCACCTTAAAAAAAGGTATCAGTACGGGATATGTCCACCGTGGAGTGTGATGCAACATTCCACACGTCGTACCATACTTTGCACAACATTATCCAGCAGCTGTTGAGGCAATTTATCTCATTCCTCTGTGAGTGCACGGATGAGGGTGTTCTTGTTTGTCGGAGGATAGTTTCCACCAGCAACTTGCCTCCCCAAAGCATCCCACACATTTTCAATGGGGTTTAGAACTGGAGAACGCGCTGGCCATACGAGACGTTGAATACCCTCGCTGTCTAGACAATCCTGAACAGCGAGTGTTCGATGACATGTTGCGTTGTCTTCCATAAAAACAAATTTATCACCGACAGCCCCATGGAAAAGACGAACACGGAAAAAGACGAACATGAGGAAGTAGAACTTCCAATGTCATGATGCATCGTCATAGTCGTTGGCAACCACACGTAGGCGCGTGCCCATGATGCACACCATGATACCGGATATCGACACTGCAGCCACTGTCAGTTGATGCCGGCCCACAATCCGATGACAGACTGAACCTACTCATCTGAGAATAGTACGCATGCCCAATCCTTTTCCTGGATATTTTCTGGATGATAAACGAGCAGTACCACTCTCGCGCCAGATCAGTTGGCGTCTACAATCCGATGACAGACTGAACCTACTCTCATCTGAGAATAGGTACATGTGGCCCAGTCCTGTTCAGTACCAATTGTGATGCTCAGCGACACCATTGCAAACGGGCAGTACGGTGCTGTCTAGGTCAATGGGACACACACAACAGGTCTGCCAAAAGTGCGTATATTCAATCAATCAATCCCCTCAAACGTCTGGCAACAGTTTTTCGGGAGATCTGCTTTCCTGAGGCAGCAAGAAACTGATTTGCCACCTGCTGAGCTGTGGTGCGCCTGTTCCTTTTTGCTGATAGGACGATATATCTGTCTTCTGCAGGCGTCGTACTTCTAACATGACCTCCCCCGTGCCGTCTACTACACATTCCAGTAGTTTTAAATGACTTCCACAGCCGTGAAACAACACTATGAGCGATGTCGAACTCCCTTGCAACATCTGTTATTTTTCGCCCTTCTTCGATCTTTCCAATAATTCGGCCACGCATAAAATCATCTATGTGATGTCGGGAAGACATGCCAAAAATTTTAAGTTCGTCTATTAAATCTTTCCTGTAAAACTTTGACTTGAAACAACAACTGTCCACACGCGTCAAAACCTTTAAAGCTCTTATGAACGCTATCACGTGATGAGCGACGTGGAAAGAATTTTGCATACTCATACTTCTTCTTACTAATATCCCGCACTTATTCTAATTTTCCACATTTTGCTTCCTTTCATTTTGTGGTTGCTATGGATGATAGTGTTATCCGTCCTTAGCAATTGTCCAGCAGTGTAGAATTTTGTGCAGTTTCAAGTATTTTGATATTCGCATTTGCTGCGTATCCCCACACAGGGCAAGCGCAGCGTAATATGTGTCACAAGACGGCAGTGTAGAGATGTACTTTATTATATAAATACATATTAGAAGTCTGGTTAATTAAGGGGTAAATTAATTTTAATGCATTCCGGAATTTATCTCGCGAGTGTAGAATATGATTTTTCCATGTGAGGTTCTTGTCTAGAATAACATCTATGTACACACTTAGTACTCTGAGACCAGTGGAGTGGTGTGGAATAGAGCGTGGGTGGTATGATTGGTTTGTGCCTTTTTGTGAATAAGACTGCAACTGTCTTATCCACGTTGATTTTGATCTTCCAGGCGTTGAAGTATTTTTTAAGTATTAAGAAGTTTAAAGCGCTCTCTAAACTTTTATTTCATGGCGGAGTTCAGACGGTGGTGTCTCTACCTCGAATACAACTTTCCTGCAACTGACATAATCCGCAAAACTCCATGGAATGCTCATTATTTATCTTATATTTGTTAATGCTGATTGACTTATTAAAATGAGTTAATGTTGATTGACTTAACAAAAAGAATCAATGATCGACTCACTACGTTTTATAAAATATTTTCTGGGAGTTTTAAACTCGCAAAAAATATTCTTAAACTCCTTCCCTCTCCACAAGCCAGAATATTTTGACAGATGTATTAATCTAGTCCGGCTGGGTGGCGTGGTTGGTTTGTCGCTGGCTTTTTGCACCCAAGGTTGCGGGTTCGACCCCGGCCCATGTCGGTGGATTTTCATGATGCAGAAAATCGTCAGCGGCCATGTGGTATGATTATACGGCATGTAACAGATCCCTAGAATGTCCGTTTGGCTTGGATGCTCTCAGCAAAATTAAATAATGGTACCGATTCACACCAACAGAGCTCAGGTACTTCCCTCCAGGGAGGAAACTGGTCGTCAATATTACCTTCGGCGATTGGTAGAGAGGGCACCGTACTAAAAAGTGATACCAACTTCCGGGGGATATACTAGGTCTGCAATAGTTAATGATTAATTCGCAGCCCGTTAGAAATAAAAAAATATATTAATCCATTAAAAATCTGAAGTTCACAATGGGGCATATGATCTCCGAAGAGGTCCTAATCTCCTATCTTTATAAATGGGAGTTGAACATTTAAAGATAGAACTTGTCATGTTAGAATACAACATTAAAATAAAATAGATTAAAAAGAGTTGTGTGAAAATTACAAAATAAAAATTTTCAAAAATTAAAATCAATAATTGGCTCCCTGGAAATGATGGTATAATTGCCGAAGCTTATGATATATGTTTGCGTTGGATTGAATGATGTAATAAGTGAAAAACTTTTATTGAACAAAAT
This sequence comes from Trichonephila clavipes, assembly GCA_019973935.1. Taxonomy (NCBI): domain Eukaryota; kingdom Metazoa; phylum Arthropoda; class Arachnida; order Araneae; family Nephilidae; genus Trichonephila; species Trichonephila clavipes. Next base: position 138,884 of record BMAU01000337.1, on the reverse strand, counting down.
GTGTACTTTGAAAATTACATGAATCTCTGCGTCAGCGCCGAAAACAATCTCTGAAAAACAGAGATTTAAAATCAGCATGCTTGATGATGATTGAATGCAATTAGTATGTAATTATTTATTGTATATATTTGTAAATATATGTGTAAATATACACTTTTTTTAAAAATGATTCTACTATATTACCAACATAACTACTAAAGGGTGTTTTTTTAGAGGTATAGAACTTTAAATTGCAATAAAACAAAGATGTATTATTCGATTGACATGAATTTTTTTTATTCGAAAGATAATCTGGTGGCATTACATTTTAAATATGATTTCTGGCATACGACTGCCACGGCTGGCTCGGATGTAGTCCAATCTGGACGTCCAATTTTCGATGACTTTTGCCAACATTTGTGGCCGTATATCAGCAATAACACGGCGAATGTTGTCTTTCAAATGGTCAAGCGTTTGTGGCTTATCCGCATAGACCAATGACTTTACATAGCCCCACAGAAAATAGTCTAGCGGTGTTAAATCACAAGATCTTGGACGCCAATTCACAGGTCCAAAACGTGAAATTAGGCGGTCACCAAACGTGTCTTTCAATAAATCGATTGTGGCACGAGCTGTGTGACATGTTGCGCCGTCTTGTTGGAACCACAGCTCCTGGACATCATGATTGTTCAACTCAGGAATGAAAAAGTTAGTAATCATGGCTCTATACCGATCACCATTGACTGTAACGTTGTGGCCTTCATCGTTTTTGAAGAAGGATACCACCAGCCCCAAAAGCGCACCAAATAGTCAGTTTTTCTGGATGTAACGGTGTTTCGACATACACTTGTGGATTAGCTTCACTCCAAATGCGGCAGTTTTGTTTGTTGACGTAGCCATTCAACCAGAAGTGCGCTTCATCGCTAAACAAAATTCGCTTATGAAAATCGGGAGCAACGGCAATCTCGTTTTGGGCCCATTCGACGAATCTACGCCTTGCTTGATGATCGTTTTGATGAATTGCCAAACCAAACTGAGCATAAATCACTTGACAGCTGTTAAATCGGTCGCCATCTTGGAAAGTAATGCCAACTTAAACTTCTATAACTGAAAAAAACACTCTTTATACTTCCAAACAACACTGTACTTGCAGCGTAGTGTTTGGACTTAAAATGCTCTTGAAAGTTACATAGCAGCCGTTTGTGTATAATCACATAATGTTGTAGATTCACAGCAATTATTTGTAAACTAACTGCATTGCCCGGTGTTGCACAGGATTTCTCTACTTTTATAAAGTTTCCTTTTCCTTCACACAAAATCAGCACTTCTAATACTCTTTTCCAAAATGACCCCTCCTCCTTCCCTTAGCCCGACGTTGCTCGGACTTTTAACGAGTGTATAAATTAAAATTCTCTGTTTTGAAATTTTTTCGCTTCTTTTCTATCAGACATGTTATTTCCCCCACGGCGTTGCACGAAAACTTTTAATGGCATAACATATTGTCATGGAAATTCTTCTTCCCCTCTCGCTATCATATCTCTCGAGTAAGTGAACAGTGGGACTTTAATATTCATTCACTCCCTTTGCAACCTTTTAGGCCCCGGAAGCGAAAATGTATATTTTTAAAAATAGTTGTATGTTGAGAAAAGTAGAAATTTTTATAATTACAAAATTTCACAATTGTATTAAATGCTGAATTAAAAATGTGAGTATTTTTTGAAACGTTCGATACACGGGGAAAGAAGTTTCATATAATTATTTTTGTAAATGAAGAAGTTATAAAAACTTTGAATTTGATAAGTAGTTATTAAATACTTAAAATTTGAATATATTTTAAAAATTCGTAAAAAAAAATTTCGGCATTTTATTTTTTAAATCGCTAACTCTAAAAGATCAAAGTATGAGTTTTTTAAAAATCATTTTCCTATAAACACATCAATATTCATTTATTTTAGAAAAGAATCTTAAAATATGTAAAGTATCGTTGTTTTGTAAAAAGGGAGGGGGAAACACTCTATTGGGACGAAATAAAATATCTTTCCAATTACAAAATTGCTGGAGAAGTTATTAAATGCGCAAATAAAATGTAGAGTATTTTTAAAAAATCACAAAAATTAAGCAATGATGTTGTTTCGAACCCAGGTACAAACGCAAGAGCTCTGAAGTAATGGTTTGCTAGAGCAGCGGTGCCGTTCTTTCGCGGTCGTAACATCACGATGGATGACGTCACAGAAAAGACGGCTGTCTGTTAATGTTGATCGAGTGGTTTCCTTGGATAGCGGTCTGCTGTACTTACGTCCGTAGCTGTAAACAATCTTAAAATGGATGATTTAGATGTAGCATTGTTATTGTATTTGGAAGATGAGCAATCATCAGAAGAAGAAAATCGTTCTGAAGAAAGCGAATTATTTAAGAATAGATCTTCTGAAGGAGCTTTTCAAATTTTAGTGCGTCGCCATCTCCACTGCAATGACGAAAGTTCAGACAATACTTTCGCTTGACGCCAGTATTGTTTGATTATGTGCTAAATAACATACGGGATGAATTAACATCCAAACCGTACAACAGGCACAAAAATATGCCCAGAAGAAAAGCTATGCATTCTTGTGATACGCCCAGAAACTGAAAAAGTTAAACAACACAGATTGAAGGATAAAGAAGTTTTTAATGAGTTAATTTTAAGCATTAAACAAAAAAAGCTTTTCACATATCTCAGCTGAAGAAAAAAAAGTACCTTTGTGTTAAATTTTAAGTCTGTAGATCAATAGCTGAATCAAGATTGATTTTTGAAAATATTTGATCTCTGCTCAGCAAAAAGTAACACATCGTTAAAAGTTTTCTGACGCTTAAAATATTGTAAATAATTTATAACTGAAAGTGTCATACATTAATATAACTTTCTGTTGAATTTATTTTATGTTAAAATTGTAATACTCACAAGCAACGCCGTTTCCTAAATAACAATGGCGATTCAATGGAAAAAATAGCGAAATGTTGACAATAGAGTCAAGTTGGCAAATGTCTAGCTACTTTCATAGCTCAAACTTTATTAGAGCTTTGTAAGACCCACCGTGTAGGAGAGCGATGCACGTTAATGCTTTATCTACCGCATTATGATTTACTGAAATTTTTTTCATGCAATATTTTTTTAGGTCACTACATAAAAATTAAGGGACATACATAAACAAAATACTCCACTTAGGGAAATTTAATCGGTTAGAGCTAATAAATTAATTAAATATATTCCACTGTAAAATTAATTATATACACCATTCACTTAAAATAAATAGTCAAATCGTTTTCTAAGGTCTCCATAAACATAAGACACTTAAATTTTGACATTAACTATTTTTGGGGCACAAAAATGATAATCTTTGCAATCTGCTGAAAACGCTGGCAGCTGAAAATGTAATATCTGCTACAAAACTATTTGCCTTCCCCGCTAAAATACTCATCATAGAACCCGTGCCATCATATATCTTGGAAGAATGGATTTCAAAGAATATTCCAGCTAAGTATTGGTAGAATATTCCTGCTAAATTGGTGTGGAGTGGTAGTTAGGAGAAGGGGGTGCCAGCTCAGGTGTTGTCAACGTCACTTGACCATGGTTCAAAATTATGTGGTCCGTCGTCAAAAGCCCTCATGTAGCTGAACAGTGCGACGTTAATATTCACTCACTGAAAAAAATACAATACAGTAGTTATAACTATTTTTATACTTAAAAATGCAATATCTGCCTATTCAATTAAAATTATAGCATTATAGTTAATTACTAACCACACAAACAAATTTTGAAAATTTATCCAAATGATGTAGTGTGAAAGAGAAAGTTTATTCAGACAGACAACAAATGCGTCTTATATGCATATAGATTTGTTTGAATTCTTGTGTATTATTACTTTTGTAAGCTTCATGACATACTTTATGGTGTACCAGTATTTTAAAGCTAACTGAGCAACAGCAACATTTAGCTGGGTATAGCTAGTTATAACATAAAATTAAATCTTAAAAAGATATCAAAAATTAAAGACGACTCAATATTTTGAATAAATCAGTATAAACATTTTCATACAAACACAATGTATATATATTGTAAAATATTTATTTTGCTATTTGCATTTCAGACAGACATCAAACAAAATTTTAAAAATTGTCAAAAACAGATAAAAAAAACATATTTAAGAAAAATACCACTGATTAATTTTGCCAAAGACATCGCAATGTGCAAAAAAATATTTGCAGTACATAATAAGCAAAAAAAAAATGTAAGTACTAAAATATTAAAAAAAAATTATATATTGAATTAATTAAGGATTACTGGAGGGAAAGATAAAAAAGGCTAAGATAATACTCATAATATTAATTTCATATTGGTTGGCTACTCATTTTTGGCATGATTTTGAAATCACGCCAAATTGGTATGTTGCGGCCAGTCTAATGTTATAGTAATGCACAGAATTAAAGGTACTTACGTATAATTGCAACCTATTGGTGACATTATACAAAATGAAGCACATGATTGGCAATTCAACGCATACAAAGTTGGGATTGCCAAAGTGGCGAGTTTTTTTAACGTTGGCGACTGTGCAAAAATACGCAAGTACTACAAAAATTATCCAAAGTATATATATATATATCCCGAGCATAAAAATAAATTGAAAAATGAAGTACAATACTAACATTAACTGACATAAAAAGAACTGAACTAACTTTATCAATGCAAAAGCATAATTTGAAAAAATAAGGTATTTACTTATAACCCCAACCTTTTGGCGACATTATATGAAACAAAGCACATGACTCGCAATTCAGCATATATGACGTGCGAAATCAGGGTTGCCAACTTGGTAAGTTATTTTGAATGTTTGCGATTGTTAGGATAGCACATAGGTGCCAAAATAATTTATCTTACCACTACCTGCTTCCTCAACATACTCATTTTTGGCATGATTCTGAAATCACGCCAAATTGGTATGTTGCGGCCAGTCTAATGTTATAGTAATGTACAGAATTAGAGGTACTTATGTATTATTGCAAACTATTGGTGACATTATACAAAATGAAGCACATGATTGCTAATTCAACTCACACAAAGTTGGAATTGCCAAAGTGGCGAGTTGTCTTGAACGTTGGCGATTGTGCAATAATACGCAAGTACTACAAAAATTATCCAAAGTATATATATATCCGAGCATAAAAATAAATTGAAAAACTGAAGTACAATACTAACATTAACCGACATAAAAAGAACTGAACTAACTTTATCAATGCAAAAGCATAATTTGAAAAATAAGGTACTTACATATAACCGCAACTTATTGGCGATATATGAAACGAAGCACGACTCAAAATTCAACATATATATATGACATGTAAAATCGGGGTTGCCAACTTGGCAAGTTATTTTGAATGTTGGCGATTGCCAGGATAGTACATAAGTTCCAAAAATAATTTATCTTATGACCACCTGCTTCCTCAACAGGTATTTAAGCCATTTGTCTGTTTTGCTCATTCTCTGATGCCTATTCCAGTTTGATATGTAATTACTACCAACACTGCTTTTGCTTGGGCAGTATGATTTTCTGCATGGCAATTTTATGCACTGAAGCCAATAGTTTATCCTTAAAGGTTAAAATAAAGACACATGAAATTGCAAAGAACCATATTATTGGATCAAGTGTAGTATAGGGGGGCTACTTGGCGCAGTCCTTTATTTTGGTTACTAAAAGTGGTCGCCAAGGTACTTTTTTCGGTATTATTTATTTTAGAATGAATTCGATATCTCACCATGACATTTAGATAAAAATCCGAAGAAAAATCGCCAAATCCAAAGTGCCCCCCATACTACATTTGAACCGAACTGAAATATAACCCTTATCAATGAGAAGTTTTAGTTTGTCAAAATTATAATATTCGCATTCTAAAGAAATAAATAAGTTGTAATTTGCAAGCAAAATCACACACATAAACATCCCGCGATAATACCTAAATGTTGCCAAAACAACAAAACAAAGTTTTAGTTGTTGAAAGAATTAACCTTAAAAAAATTATTTATTCGAAAAATAATCCTAATTAAATATCAAAGAATAGAAAAATTGAATAAATATTCCAACCGATAAACAAAGCTACAGTAAAAATATGTAATAATCTTGAAAAACTGCATGTAAAGTATAAATTGTCCACTTAGTGAGAAACGTGACTACATATGACGTCATAACACTGGAAAATCACTTAAAAATTAAAATTTAAAAAATTTGGAAGGAATTATGAACGCCAAACCTATTTAAGAACCTTTCTGGTGTAATTTTGTGTACGTGTACCAAGTTTCACGTTATTTGGGTGTCTGGATCTCGAGTTATGAGGGAACAGACAAACAGAAAACAAATGCGTCTTATATATATATAGATATATTTAATGTCATTTTAAATCACAGTTTTATAGTTTGTAGCAAGTTTTCAATAAAGAAATGTTTTTAATCAGCACATATTTAAATACTAAATAAGGAAAGATAAGTGAAAATTAAAGAATTTTTATAATCTATTATAAGTCTAGTTATAGTATTAAGTTAAATATATTTAAAGAAATAGATAAAATAAAAAACTAATTTGTACTTAATGTACATACATTTAAAACTCAATTTAAATTATTTTATTAATTTTGGAAAAATAAATGACAAAAAATGATATTTTTATTTAGTATAATGTCACATAACTTTGATTTTATTTATTTCAGACACTTGGCCACGGGTGAGTCATTTCGTTCACTTGCCTTCCAGTATCGAGGGAGTCATTCATGGATAAGTGTGATCCTACGAGAAGTAGTTGAGGCCATTATAAAAAGAATGTTTCACGTAGTATTGCCAACACCAACAATGGGTCAATTTCAAAAAGTTGCACAGCAATATTCTACAAAATAGAATTTTCCCAATTGTATTGGAGCAATTGATGGGAAACATATAAGAATCAAAGCTCCAAAAAACAGTGGATCACTGTTCTACAACTACCATTCAATGGTGATGTTGGCAGTTGTTGATGCCGACTGTAAATTCACAGCTGTTGATGTCGGTTCCTATGGTAGAGAAGGAGATGCAGGCATTTTTCTGAAGAGTGAAATAGGGCGGAGAATAAAAAATAATACATTCAACGTACCACCACCAAAAGCCCTACCTGGAACAGACACTGTTATACCTCATGTCATTGTTGGGGATGAAGCCTTTGTGCGCTACATCAAAATTTGATGAAGCCATATGTTGTGGAAGTGGTCCCTATGTGTTTTTGTCTCAGGAAACCAGACGAGGATGTTGATACAACTCTTTTATTTCCAAACTCGGTTACTCAGGGAGTATGTCGGAACACTTACGATGGGCACCGTTTCTGCGCTCTCGCTCGTCTGATCTCCCACACACACTCTGAAAACTCTTAATTCGCGTTTTGCTTAATACACTTATTCACCGCCGCGCGGCGCCCACTGCGCATGCTCGAACATAACCCCCGGCCTTGCAATATCAATATTCAACAATAGCAATACAGTTTCACAATTCACAACAAGTTCACAAAAATTACACAATTGTTTTCAAAATTATTATATATATAAAAGGTACTATAAATTTTCAGTAAAAAAAAAAAGAGTTAAAATTACAATAGCACAATTTAAAGATAAACACATAATTTCTTAAATGGAAATTAACCTTAATTATTTACATCTACAGGTAGAATACAGATCTTAGTTATGGGCCTCTTAAATTCTCTGTTCTTTGTTTTAATCCTGACTGTTCTCACTTTACCATCAGAACCATGATTGACCTCAACGACGCGCCCTAAAAGCCAGTTGCAAACTGGTGTAAAATCCTCCTTTACAATTACCATTGTACCACACATTACATTGTCCTTCTCGATCATCCACTTCCCTCTCTGTTGGAGAGTATTCAGATAATCTGTACTCCATTTTTTCCAAACTACTTGAATTACCTTTGTTGTTCTCTGCCAACGTCTTAATCTATTGTCACTAATATTAATTACTAGGGGGGCTCAAGAATAGAATTAATTGATCTACCAATCAAGAAATGTGCAGGCGTTAATACCTCAAAGTTATCAAAATCATTAGATATTGGTGTAAGGGGTCTGGAATTTAAAATTCCTTCTACCTGGATAATCACTGTTTCAAACTCCTCGTAGGTGAGTCGGGATCTTCCCAGTGCTCGCTTGAGGTGATATTTCACTGACTTTATGCCCGCCTCCCAAAGACCTCCAATATGTGGGGCCCTTGGTGGAATAAAATTCCATTCAATACCTTCCTTAGTGAAATATGCCGCCAGATTTTGATCTGGAAAGTTAAGGGTCTTATAAAATACCTTTAGTTGTGAATTCGCACCAACAAAATTTGTTGCATTATCCGTAAAAATTTTGGAACATTTTCCTCGCCTAGACATGAATCTCTTAAGGGTCGCAATTATTGCATCCGAAGTCAAATCGGAAAGAATTTCTAGGTGGATGGCACGTGTCACAAAGCAAATGCAAACACAAACATAAATTTTATTCAAAACGCCCTTTCTCTGGTGTTTGTAAGTTACAAAATATGGACCTCCCAAATCTGGTCCAGTTATACTGAATGGAGGGGCCATATTTACTCTTTCATATGGAAGATTGCCCATTATTTGAGAAGAGGGAATTGGTTTACACTTGAAACACACCACACAAGTATGAATCGTTTTCCTAGCTAGGTTTCTACCTCCTAAAGCCCAAAATCTCAATCTTACTGCATTCAGCAGTCCTAGTGGACCAACGTGAAATAATTTCTTATGCAAAGTTATGAAATATATTTTACTTAATTTAGAATTTTTAGCCAGTATAGCTCGATGCTTTTGGCTGTAGGGTATGGAAGCTTTTACCAGCCTTCCACCAACTCTCAGGATTCCTTTATCATCCTGGAATATATTCAAAGATTTAAGATTACCTAACGGGTCACTTAAGTTAATGCCACTCTGGTCCTGTTTAATAAGCCAGGTTTCTGCATCATTTACCTCACTTGTAGTTAAAGGTCCCCTCTTTTTCACCTTGGATCTGCAATTTTCAATAAATCTATAAATATAAGAAACAATATGTAATATTTTAAAATAATTATTAGAAAGGTCCATAAGATGGTTGAAAAGTCAAAGTTCTTGGAACTCAGCAGTGAAGTCTCCAGAGTTCTCTCAGACACCCTTAGTTCGCAGTCAAAGTCATCTCTCTGGGTTGGTTCTGCAATGACAGTAGTTGAATAAGTACTCTGTAGAAGCTCAGGACCATGCCACCATAGAGAGTCGTCACGAAGCTCTCAGGAAGTAGTCCTCTAGATAACACATCTGCAGGATCCTGTTCTGATGCAATGTGATGCCACTGGTCACGGGAACTTAGTTGATGAATCTTAGACACTCGATTAGCCACGAACGTCTTCAATTCTCTTGATTCTCGATGTATCCATGAAATCACAATAGTCGAATCCGACCAAAAATGCACAGCTGTAATCTGAAGATTCAATGCCTCCTTCACCTTCTTCATCAATTTAGCGGCAAGAACTGCCCCACACAGTTCAAGTCTTGGAATGGAAATCTGCTTCAGAGGCGACACTCGGCTTTTACTCGTTACGAGACACACTTTGACTTCTCCAAGCGCAGATATAGACTTGAGATAAATGGATGAACCATACGCCTTTTCCGATGCGTCGCTAAATGCATGTAACTCAATGCTCTCCGCTCTATGAATCACAATACATCTGTCAATAGAGATGTTATTCACGGCTTTCAAAGAGTCGATAAATCGACGCCACTCCTTTTGTTCTTTAAAGGGAAGTTCATCACTCCATCCCAATTCCAGCAACCACAATCTTTGCATGAATATCTTTGCCCAAGTTATGATCGGTCCGAGGAGACCCAAAGGGTCAAAGATTCTTGCAATAGTAGACAAAACCATTCTTTTGGTGAATGAAGTTGGCCTTTATTGCTCTTTTCTGAAAAGAAAACAGTCTAACTTAGGGTTCCAAATCATTCCAAGTGCTTTAGTCTCCTCAGACTCCAAAAAAGCATACTCTTGTAGATTGGAAGTTATCTCGGGTAAATTTCCACACCACTTATGAAGTTGCATCCCTGCGGTCTTGAACATTTCTATTAATTGATGCTGCAATTCTATTACCTCTTCTATACTCTCGGATCCCGATAGTATGTCATCCATGTAGCAGTCATCACTCAGCAACACAGGAGCTGCTAAAGGAAAATTATTAGCTTCATCCATCGCTAACTGTTTCAAAGTTCTCGTGGCTAGATAAGGTGCGCTAACTGTGCCGTAGTTTACTGTAGTTAACTCGTACGTTTCTATTGGCTCTCCTATGCCCTTCTTCCACAGAATTCTTTGCAAACACGTTTGCTCCGGATGTATGTTTATCATGCGAAACATTTTCTCTATATCCGTAGTAAAGGCATACTTGTGCTTTCGGAAGCGAACCATAATGGAAAAGAGGTCTTCTTGGACCAGTCCGCCATTAAATTGAATTGAATTTAAAGATTTCCCACTCGTTGAAGGACTTGATGCATTAAAGACAGTTCTCATTTTAGTTGTAGACTTTTCGGGGCGATAAACACCATGGTGTGGCATGTAAAATGAAACTCCAGATCCATCCGCCTTGATTTCCCTCATGTGGCCCAAATCCTCATATTCCTGTAAAAATTTCTCATACAGGGACAAATATTCTTTATCTCTACTCAGTCGTTTCCACAAAGAGTTTAATCTCTGAATCGCGGTTTGTCTGGATTCACCAAGACATGAAGGATCTTCTTTTAATGGCATCGCCACCGTATATCTCCTCTGGTCATCTCTCGAATGAGTGCTTTTAAAATGGTCTTCGCAAATATCTAATTCACTGGTTTTAACAGAATCGATTTCTACATTTTCGATTTCCCAAAACTTCTTAATTGAATGCTCTAGATTATCCGCAGCCTGAATAAACCCACAATGTTCTTTTCCCTTCGCGTCTGAAGAAGTAGATCCGGAAACGATAAATCCGAAAACAGTGTTTTGAAAAATAACATTTGAACCCTCCGTCTTGAACTGTCCGGGTAACATTAATTCATAAAATACTTCTGCACCTAATAGCATTTGCACGCGCTCTGGAATATTGAAATTTTTGTCAGCTAATTTAAGATTGGGAATATTATTCAGATTAAAATCGATTTTCGTTGTTGGAACAAGATCTTCCGTTATTGTAGGTACCAAAAAAAAAAAGTCTAATGTTTTAATGTAACTCCCTTCTTTATTGCTAATAGATACTGAAACACGCGAGTCTATTGGAATTACTGTTTTGTTTAGTCCCGAAACCGAAACATTAGTCTTGTATTTTTTCTCAATCCAATTAAATCGCATAAGTTGCTCATTAAAAAGTTCGAGGTAGATCCGCTATCTAAAATTGCTTTGACTGGGAATAAACCATTTTCACATTTTATATAACAAATTGCTGAGCTTAGCAAAACACATTTTTTTCTGTTTATATTCGTTGCGGTTAATAAGTTATGATTTTCTACTCGAGACTCGAAGATTGGCGCTGAAGTGTTAAGAGGTTCAAAGGTGGAGTTCCTTACTTCCTGGTTTGGCTGGCGCTCTGTATAATGTATTGTTTTATGATGTCTCTTTTGACACTCAGAACAAACAAATCTCGATTTACAGTCTTTCGCTCTATGAGATGTAGAAAGGCAATTAAAGCAAAGGTTATTAGTTTTAATCAGATCAATTCTCTTATTTATGGGAAGTTTTAAATACACTGCACACTTATATAGTGGATGCGATTCAGCGCAACAAATACATTTAGAATCTCTAATTTCACTCAAAAGTACCCTTGACGCGTTTTTCACTGGATTATTTCTAGTAAGAACATTCGGCAAAGTTTTTAAGCTCTTTCCCCGAGAAGTATTATACAAGTCTATCTCTTTGGCAAGCTCTAGTGGGCGAAACCAATCATTTCCTGCTCGAACGGAAATGTGTGACGCTACCTCTTTTTCAAGCGAACTGAAAATTTTGTCGGACACAATAAGATCGTTTAAAATGTCAAAATCAGAGACCTTTCTTAATTTTAAGTAATACTGCCAATTTGTAATTAAGCGAGAAGTATATTGAATAAATGTTTCATTTGGATGACGCGTAGCTTTTTTAAATTGTTCAAGGAATTGATTTGCACTTGGCTCATATTCTCTTAGTATTATTGATTTTAGTTGTTCATAGTTGTTAAGCTCGTCATCTTTAACATATGTTAACACATTTGAAGCTTTTTCTCCCAACAAATTTAATAAAATCTCCGACTTGAATTTCTCGGGCACATTTTTTGATACAAAGGCTCTTTCTAACGAAGCGAAAAAGAATGCCCAACCTTCAGGTCTATTAGGCACCTTCACCGTTAGGATTCGAACACTTTTCACCAACGCATCCAGCGTGTTACAACCCTCACCTGTTCTCTCGTTATCTGAATAAACATTTAAACGTGCTAGTTCAAGCTCAAGCTCTTTTTCTCGTAACCTATTTTCGGCTTCTTTTTTACGGTCTTCCTCTGCTCTCTTACGGTCCTCGATCGTATATTGAATTAATTCTTTAACAAATTCAACATCCTCTTTAAAATATTTATTTTCTTTAATAATTTCAGTTAACTCATCGATAGTTACTTTTTCAGCAACAGTCTCACCAAGTTCAAGAGCTACGATCCGAAGATCTTCCTTACGGCAGTTCTTAAACATTTTTCTCTAAAATTAATTTAGTCCTCAATTTATAATAATAAAAACACAAAAAAGACCACTACTCACGTCACCTTGAATAGCTCACTTCTCCGGCTCAGCTGGACGGACCATGTTGTGGAAGTGGTCCCTATGTGTTTTTGTCTCAGGAAACCAGACGAGGATGTTGATACAACTCTTTTATTTCCAAACTCGGTTACTCAGGGAGTATGTCGGAACACTTACGATGGGCACCGTTTCTGCGCTCTCGCTCGTCTGATCTCCCACACACACTCTGAAAACTCTTAATTCGCGTTTTGCTTAATACACTTATTCACCGCCGCGCGGCGCCCACTGCGCATGCTCGAACATCATATCCAAGGCAACAGTCACTGCATGATGCTTCAAAAGCAATTTATAATTATCGGTTGTCTCGAGCTAGATGGACAACCGAAAATGCTTTTGGAATATTATGCAGTTATTTCAGGCTTTTTTTTGTCCAATTTCAACTGCTCCAGAAACAACAGAAAAAAATTATAATTTGTGCCTGCATACTGCACAACATTTTGCATCAGACAAAAGTTCTTGTTCCAGGTCAAATCCATATTGACAGTACACTCCCATTACCGGTTGAAAATTTCCTCCCCTTAACTGAACATAATGTCCGTGGTACAACAAATCACACGCAAATCAGGGAAATGTTTAAAAATTATTTCAATGGCCCAGGAGCAGTGAATGGCAGAAAAATTATGCTAAGCAACATTAATTGGGTTTTCCTTACATATTTTTTAAAAATTGAATGTATTTTTTATATTGAACATATTTTTTTGTATATATTGAACATACTTTTTTTATATTGTACCTATATATTGAACATATCTTTTTTATATTTTACTTATATATTGAACATATTTTTTTGTATTGTACCTATATATTGAACATATTTTTTTATATTTTATACACATTTTTTATGCAGTAGAACCTGTTTTTGTGTAGTCCTTTTCTATGCGGTATACGAATTTCAACACCTTTGCCGCCACTGTAATGTTTTCGATCATTTCACATAAGAGTATGTACACATCAAGATGCATTGTTTATTTTTTATGAACTTTCTCCTGATTGCACGTTCAATTGCTTTCACTTAATGCACTAGAAGCGTATGCTTGATTGAATATGAAACATTCAATAATTTGATAGATAGATGATAGATTTTTGAATTTCAAAAAGAGCTTTAATCATGCATATCTGGTAATCGTGAAGTTTGCAAAAACTTATCACTTAAAGGTGTCGAAAAATCAATCGATTGAAATTGTATCTTCAAGTGACGAAAGCAATTTTTAACTAATTACTGTGTTGTACATACTTTACATATATTGTTATTTTATTACATCAATAAATGAAATCAAAGAATTTTGATTATTTGTTGCATTAGTTCATTGAAATTAAAGAATTACAAAAAACATATATTATTTCTAAGTAATTCCAAGGATTAATTTTCATAAAATTATTTTTCTCAAAAGTAAACATTTGGAAAAGTTTAAAAGAATCTGTAAAATTCCCAAAACTTCTAGTCAAATCCCACATATAACATATTATACTAATACCAATATTTTTGTATTGAATTGGGTAAACAGTTAACAGACTTCAAATGCTTTTATAAAACAAAAAAAGACAATATGCTCCAAAGAAGTGTTGCATATAGTTGTAAAGAAAATACAATCATGACATGATTTAATAGTTTTATTCATATATTTCTTTTTTTCACAGTTTAAATTTTTACAGATTAAAAAATTAATTTAAACACTGAACAACAAAAAAAATACAAATAAAAAAATACAATTTTGATAAGTGAATTATATAAGTTAAGTTATAAGTTACTTCCTTTATTTACATTAAAATAAGAGAATTTAATTTAAACACTAAACAACAAAAAAAATGAAAAAAATACAATTTTGATAAATGAATTATAAGTTAAGTTATAAGTTACTTCCTTTATTTACATTAAAATAAGATAATTTAATTTAAACTCTGAACAACAACAAAAAATGAAAAATATGCGATTTTGATATTTGCAACTTAGACAAAAAGTAATTCCGAAACATTCGCTTTGCTTGAAAGCTTCCTTCCTTGGGGTTGAGCAGGCTGGTGATGCATGAGATTGTATCATTCTTAATTCTCAGCATTACTAATCAAATTAGTAATCTGAATTCGAAATTCAGCCTGCTCTTTACGAGGAAATCTTTTGTAAATTTTCGCCATAGATCCAAAAAAAAAGATCAGCCACATCTGGTTCATTCTGAGGAGCGACTTTTCGTTCAGCTATCTGTTTCAACAGCTTGAATCGCTCTTCAGAATGTGTGAGTTTTTTTCTTTTTTGGGGGCGGCGTACCTTGAAATTTTTCTTCCTCCATTTTCCCAAAATAATCATTGGAGTCAGGGTCAAGGATTTCTGGTCCTGAGTCAAAATCTGGCTCAGTGGATGACAATTGTGTCACATCACTCAAGCCCTGTGAACTTCCCACATTGGTGGTTGTGGTTCTTTGGGATACGGCAAAACTGTCCAAAAATGACAGCAATTCAGATCGCTTTTTTGCTGCAATCCCTGAAGAACCGCTGCCAGGTTTTCCTCTGCGCCGAATGTAATAGTCTCTCACGTACCCCCATTTTTTACAGCAATCAGAACATACAAATATTAATTTATTTTTTACAAACTGTTCCATTATAACACATTTCATCACAATATTTCTTTTTTGAATGTTGTGTAACCTTACTGATTGTTATATTTTAATGTCATAAAATAAAATTAGTTTTCGAAAAATTGTTGATATAGCATAAAATTATTGACAAATGAACATGGTGAAAACAAAACAAAATGTATTTACAATGCTTAATTCTTCCAAGTTACAGTTTTCATGAGTACAAAAATACACCAAACATAACATAATAACCGATAATAAAATACTTAATTAAAAGTGATTTTTGGGTAACTTACACTTGCCTCGAAAATCTGCATACAGGCAATTAACTGCTGTTGAGATTTTGCAAAAAGATTGCAAGATTTGCGTCGTTCTCAAGTTGTAAATATTTGTATTATTTTATGTAATATTCAAGTGATTGTTGATTCTACTATTTGAATTTACGACGATAGAGGAATCAATACAAAATAGCTTTGATTCAGAAATACTTCATTTAATTAACGATTATTGCATGAATATGAAATATAATCGCCTGTACGCAGACTTTCGGAGGCAAGTGTATACATATGTAAAAGAACATACAAAATTTTGTATTTTCACGTACCTGATTTTTCCAGTGTGGTCCCAATACTTTCCCACAAATGTTGTTTCGTTTGCGCCTTCCTGTAATCTGGATGTCTTATATTGTATAAGATGTCGTGATTTCTCACGAAATCTATTAATATTTCATCCTCTTCAGGAATCCAGAAAATATTGGAACTCATTTTTTTTGCCACCGCTGTCCAGAAAAACGTTCAACAAACTGTTGCTGCCGCTATGACGATCGTAACGACCTGCAACTTCACATTCAGCTCCCATCCACCGCTCTCTAGGAAACCACGCCTATCTATTTACACAGGCGACGTTTTAGTGACGTCATCCACCGTAATGTTACGGACGTTAAAGAACGGCACCGCTGCTCTAGGAAACCATAGCTTAACCGAAAAATAGAACGGTGCTGCAATCGACCGCTCCACGAAATCTTCGGAAGAAAAGAAATAAAAGACCTTTAAAATAAAAGGAAGAGATATTCAATTTCGCACTGCGTTATTTGTTAAAGTTTAAATTTTTTTCCCATCTTTATTTTTAAGTTAATGCCTTCAAACTTCATATATCGATTGCAAACAACGGTAATTTTCAAACAAATAATGTAACAAAAATAATACCTAAATATTTCACGCAAAAGGGAGAAAAAACGAAAAAAATACAATTTTTTTTTAAAAAAAAACGTACTTTATAAGATATTTTTTCAATCTTTGTACAGTTTATGGAAAATATTGTTCTACAAGCAGAAAAAAGTTTCGTGACATTATTTTTATAAATAAAGAAATTATTAAGTATTTAAATAAAATATGTTGAATATTTTTTGAAAAATCGTTAAAAAAAGTTTTTGACATTTTATTTTTTAAATGATTGATCTAAAAGAGAAAAGCATGAACTTTTTTAGTGTAGAATATCATTCCATTAACGCTAAAGAAAATGCAATCGGTACGATTTAGAAATCATTTTCTTAAAAACGTATCGATTTTGACTTATTTTAGAAAAAATCGTAAAAAAATGGAAAATATGATTACTGTGTAAAGTAAATTATGCCGTATCGTGGCGAAGTAAATGATCTTTCCAATTCTGTAATTATTTTTTGTCTCAGTCTCATGAAAAAAATTAGATCATGTCTTAAAACATCTGGGATAAAAAAAAGATCGAAAAATTGGAACTTCACCCGGCGGAAAAAAATGGCAATAATTATACTTTTTAAGGTTTTAATTAATATCTTTTTAACTATTTGCAATATTGGAATATAAATGGTCAAAACAGATTCCTTGGATCATTCCCGACCTTTTGGTACTTTCGGCGGGCTTCTGCGTCATGCGGTTGGTGAGAAGATATACGCCTAGTCGCAAAGTTGCATAGATAGATACGTTTGTTTACCTTTGAATTTTAATAGTGTACATATATATGTAAATAACTTTTAAAAATGATTCAACCATCTTACACACACACACACACATATAACTACTATACTTCCAAACTACACTGTACTTGCAACGTATTGTTTGGACTTGAAATGCTTTTGAAAGTTTCATAACAGCTGTTCGTGTATAATCGCTCAGTGTTGTAGATTCGCAGAAATGGGCAGTAAGAATAATTTTCATAAAATTAAAAAAGCTAGAGTTTCTTACAAAATGACATAAAAAACATTTTATACAAAGAAAAATACTATTCTGTGTCTTGTACTATAATAAATCAACTCATTTTTTAAATACAGCTTAATTTAATAGTTTATTATAAGTTTGAACACACACACAAAATTACTCCCCCATTCATATGTAGAAACTTGTGAAAAATAGAGAGTCAGAAAGAAAATTTTAACTGAATTTGAACACTTTCCTTGGTTGCACAATTGATGTAGTAATAATTTTAAACTAATTAATTCATATTTTTCAGCTAGATTTATAAAATTGAATTAGATACAAAATATACAAAATATATAAAACTTAATGTATATAACAGAAATTTATCACAGAAGCAATGAGTTACAGCAAAGATCGACAAGGTTTAAAGATGGGTGAACAAACGTCCATGATGAAGAGCGTTTAGGCCGACCCTCTGTAATCACTGATGATTTGATGCAAGCAGTTGAAACAAAAATTCGTGAAAACAGCAGATTCACGATATACACTCTTTCATTGGAATTTCCCGTCGTTTCTCGGTCGGCGGTGTACAAAATTGTGACTGAAGATCTCAACTTTAAGAAATTGTGTTCTCAGTGGTTACCCAGACAGAAAGGTTTGTCATTTCATTGGAGTTTTTGATTCGTTACGAGGAAGAAGGGGAGGACATGTTCAGTAGAATCGTGAATGGAGGTAAAACATGGGTATCCCATATCACCCAGGAATCAAAGCTACAGTCCATGGAATGGCTGGACACATCCTCTACCGTCAAGATCAAAGCCAAACGAGAGCTGTCAAAGCGCAAGATTATGGCAACAGTGTTCTGGGACCCGCGCGGTGTTTTGCTGATGGACTTTATGCCACAAGGAACAACGATCAACTCAGGTGCAACTCTACGGAAGCTCTGAAGAGTATTGCAAAACGAACTTGTGACGAAGAGGCAGCTGTGACGAAGCCTATCACTTCCCCCTCCCCAATTACTACGGATACCTCGCCCTTGCCGCCAAAGTTGCGGAAATTGCAGTCTCATTAATTCCTGGGAAGGAATTTTGGAGCTTGGTCCTCGGCATCACAAAGAGACGCATCAACAATGTGTTTTGTTTGCTCCCGGTGACGACAGCGCGTCTGGAAACACACAATGTGTACCCAGACATTGGCACTCGTGGGGCTAGATCTGGAATGCGTTGGAACTTATGGGATCGAATGAGTGACAACAGTTCAAAAGAGCCGAGCCCGATAGGAGCGGAAGAGGGACAAAACATCAGAGGATAATGAGGACGAATGAGATGAGAGGGGAGTGGATATAGAAGGGAAATGAGAGAGTCAGGAAGGGACTTGGCGTTTCGGAGGGTGCAGTGTTGAAGCCCCTGGCAACGATAAAAGATTGTGTTTTGGAGGGTGCTGGTGTGAGCCCCTCGCAGCGATACAAGTTTTTTTTAAAGAGAGCGGTCGTGAAGCTCCTCCCGTGAAGAGACTGATTTTTTGAGGGAACCCTAGTGAAGTGCCTTCCGCGAAACGAGCTAGGAAAACCGCGAAGTCTGCGGAATCCGTATTTCTACCTGCGAACTCTCCCGACTCGGTGGGGAATCTGTGATGAAAACTACCCATCCTATTTTTAATGCTTTGTGCTGTTATAACTTCTGATTACGTGTAAAAAATAAATAGTTGCAACCCAGAGCTGTGCAAAGTCATTACATCTAAATTATTTATCTGGTGGCAGCTGTTGGCATTTAAATGGAATAAATGCTTAGAGCTTACGTCTGAATAGAAAAAAGAATTTTTTTAAATCGAGGGAGATGGACCTTTTTGTGTGTGTGCGCGAGATACAAGAAAAACTGTCCCAGTCAAGATTGTGATCTGATTATACCAGCGGAGATAAAAGCTCGCCGAAGGAAAAAAGGGTGCAGCTACGAAGGAGAATTCTTCAAGCGACGAAAGAAAAGGCGCAGCTATCCCCGGTGTGCCAGTAGGTAAGTCCTTTTTCTTTGAGATAATGCTCGGAGCAGAGTAGCTGTTTATTTATCTGTCTGGAATATAAACAGATCTAAGTGAAATTTATGCTTGCGGTAATGAATTTTGTTTGCCAAGAGTCTAAAAGAGTTGTTTTGGTATGAACGTGTTTTTATTATGTTAGTTTTGTCACGGGTCAGAATCATAGAATTGTGTTTATTTTATTGTATTGTTAGATGCGCACGGTTATAGTGTAAAGTAGATATTGTCGATTTTTGTATAGTTACTTTACAGTTTTTTTAGCAGTACGGATAGGATTGTATTGTTTGGTATATGTGTGATTTTTTTCATACATTGTAATACTCTTGTTTAGTTTATTGTATATTATTGCATAACTATTGTACTTCGGAGTATTTTAGCAGTCTTGATAGGATTGTATTGTTTTGGTATATGTGTGATTTCATTTGTTGTAGTACTCTTGTTTAGTTGTTTATTGTATATTATTGCATGATGACATTCCTTTTAAGATTAAGAAAATGTGACTTGCTAGAAGTAGCAAGGGAATTAGGCGTGGAAGTCAACGGTGATCTAACAAAAGTAGAAATTAAGTATATGATTTTACAAAATGATAAAAATGATATAGAAACGATCAAAGCGGTGATGGAGGGAATTTTAGAAGAAAAAGAAAGGGAGTTTGAGGAGCGAAAACAAACAGAGAATATGAGTTGGAGCGGTTAAGATTGTCTAACGCCACTGAGACGGTTAGTGTATCGTCTGCCGATTTAGAAGGGCAAGGGGTAAATAGACGTGTTAATTTAAAAGACTTAGTGCCTAAATTTGATGCAAAAAAGGCAGATATTAATTTATTTTTTGAAATTTTTGAAAGGCAAGCCAAGAAGGAGGAAATTTCGGACGACAGGTGGGTTTCACAACTCATTCCGTTGCTCCCTGTGAAGTCAACTGAATTGATTGCGAAAGAACCCCGGAAAAAGGAGATGACTACCCTCACATTAAAAAATTAATTTTAAATAGATTCCAGCTAACTCCCGTAGCCCTTAGAGATAGGTTTGAATCCCATTAGCGAAGACCAGGCACTTTATGGTCAGATTTAGTTTTTGACTTAAGGTCTTACTGAGAAAATTGGTTGGCAGGAATGAAAATAAAAGATTTCAAGGAGTTAAAAGAATTGTTAGTGACCGAGCAATTAAAAAAAGAACCCCCATTGAGGTAGTGGACCATTTTATCGATTCATGGGACAACTTTAAGGACGCTACTGAACTAGCAGAAAAGCTAGACCATTTCGAAGCAGTAAAAAAAGTACTTAGGAAACCGAATACGATGAAATTAGGTGAGCGGAAGCAATTTGATAGGCAACCTGTCGTCGTTAACGAGGTTAATCAATTACGCGGCAAAAATAAGCAAGTTAACACCCCAAACAAGGGGTCTTATAGGAACGAGGTGTTTCAGGGAACGTCGCAAATTAGAGGTAGTGAAAGAGAATGGGAGAGACTGTTCGAAAGAAAAAAAAACATTATTTATTACTACTGAATCGAAGTTGGGCACATTAAACCAGCTTGTCCTAAACTTATGAAAACCAATTTTGAAACAGTGGCTAGCTTAAGAGTAAATTCGCAGAATGAGGACTGTTTCGAAAAATTTAAGGTTAAATTTGAAATAAGTGGCGTAGAGCGTCAATGTTTAAGAGATATCGGATCTACCATAGATCTGTGTGCAAGTAGTTGGATAGATCAGAACAATTATCTGGGAGAGCATGTTTTAGTCAAAAGCCCGTTGGATGACGTATGGGATCGGTAACCTCTCGCAAGGGTAAAATTTAATACCAAGGGAGGTGAGTTTTACACGAAGGCAGCAGTCAAAGTAAACAGCCACCCGAGCAAAGCTTACCTGTTAAGCAACCGCACCGTGGAACTCATTCATTCAAGGGAAAAGAGTGTGCTCATGATAGACGCAAAGGTGACTGGAAACGCAAGTAAAATAGTTCTTTTTGAGAAGGAAAGGGAGGCCGGTTTAAACGCGGCGAATGGTTTTTCAATTGAAAACGCGGATCCAGTTTTTCCCACCCAAGGGAACGGAACTGAACCAACGATAGAATTTCCGGCGTTTGTCGAAAAAAAACGAAGGGGAGACAGCTCAATTAAAGAACTCCGATTTTAGTTCAGAGCAAAATAAGTGCAAAGACCAGCATGTATTATGGGAAAGAGCCAAATGGAAAGTAAGCGAATGTTGTCGGACAAAGGAAGGAAATTTAGAGAGAGTTGTTGGGACGAAGAGAGAGAGGAGGAATTCCGAAAACGAGGTGTGCCCTTGGAAATTCACCCTAGAAATTAACCAGTTAAGCCACCTGTTGAGTGACTCATTGGGAAGGGTTCAGGGGATTTTAAAACTCGCGAGGAAAAGGGAGAAAAACGGATCCTCTCAGCATTAATTACGTTACACACTGTTTCGCATGAAAATAGAGGTTTTGGCCCCTCCAAATGGGCGATGACGAGGGATTTTATGACCCCTCGAAACCTGATTTACGAGTGGAGGATTGTCGGGGAATGCCGACGGATTAAGTAGGTTAAACTGATGTGTTTTTAGTTTTCTTTTAAATTGCTCTTTCTTTTGTGTGCGTGAATGTATGTCTGTATTGTTTGTGTAAAAATGTGTTTGTAAGCAAATCTTTGAGCCTCTTGGTATGGCAATTTTAAGTGATTTGATAAAAAGGAATAAATGGTAAATTTTTCTTGCAGGGAATTGACTTATTGTTATTTTTAACTAGCTGCTTGGCCCGGCATTGCACGGGCTTTCTCTACTTTCATAAATTTTTCCTTTCCTTTACAAAATCAGCAGTAATAGATTATAGTTAAGATTTTAATATTGGTCAAAGTACGTTTCATCGCTTCCTTCAAGATGTCAATGGGTTAATAACTTTTACTTTTTTTTCTATAATGAGACTGCGCATTGGTATTTCTACCATTGCAGAACTAGAACATTAACCAGGAGTGGGTGTCACTTTTTACTGTGGCACCATTTAGGCGATAACAATTACCGCAAGTGATTTTGACGCCCAGTTTCTTCCCCAGAGTGAGGCACCTGAGCTTTGCCGATGCGAAATTTGTTCTTAGGAATTTTATTTTACCCAGAAATTCCAAGCCAAATGGACACTCAATGTATTTTTGTTATGCCGTATAATCATATGACAAGGCCGCTGTCGATTTTCTCCATCAGGAAAATCCACCGACTTGGGCCGGGGTCGAATCCACAAGCTCGAGTACAGACAGCCAGCAACAAACGAACTACGCTACCCAGTTGGCAATAATTTGTACTTAAATTGTACATATTTATAAATTGAAAGTATTAGTGGCTGGAATGAAAATACAACTTCCTCAAACGTAAATCTTTACAGTTTTTCATATCAATACATTTGCCAATAGCTATTACTCACTCTATAGAGAATCACAGGTCGAACGTCTTTCAGCTTTCATGCGCAAGACAGCTATTCAAGATATATGCATGCAATCGTTATTATTCTTTTTGATAAACTCTTCGCATGAAGATCGCATATTAACGTTCTAATTCATACAGAAAGACAATCAAAAGGTAAATTGGTGTATAAAAATGTCAACTTGATACCTAGATACTAAATTCAAATTATGAAAGTATTAGCTGCTTTACATTAGAACAAGTTCAACATTTCAAAATTAACATGATTTTTTACCGTTCCTCCGCGTTATCTCCTTGCCGTTTCGTTTTTTGCATTGGTAACTGTGCTCAATTAAAATTACCTGAGTTAGCTGTCACATTAATTTTTTAAGCGGCAACTTGCTGATAATTAAAGAAACTATTTAAAATATCTAAAACAAATCTCAATATTTGTGCTAAAAATCTTCAAATTTTTTTTATCCTTGTTAGTTCTGTTAATGAACAGTGCCCTCTAGCTGCTGGTAAAATAAACTTCAGTGTGTGTAACAATAACTCCGAGAGGTAGTGTGCGGAGTAGAGAAATTAAAAGAGATCACACTCCACTGCTAGTGTTGTTTATTGTGTTGAGAGAAAACATGGTCAGTACGAGCCAAAGTTAAGGGATCTAATGGATATGTGTATTGGTGAAACCGTTGGATTATCAAAATTCACAGAGAAATAAGTGATGGCCAAAGTGTGAATAGAGACCGATTGCGAAACCGAAACTCTAGTGAGCGCGTGAAACAGCGATCTGAGGAGGTAGGTGTAATTAATTGATCCTTCTATTAGTGGTCTTAATTCATAAATATGTCTTTAAATAAATTAAACAAAGACGAGTTAAAAATCGTTGCAGATGAGTTAAATTTAACTGTACAAGAAGGAGCAAAAATCGCTGACTTAAAAAGCTTAATTGTAAATAGTGACGTTTACAAAAAGGATAAAGTGTTATTCAATCTGCAATCGATTATGCTTTGGCGGAAATTAAAAATAAGAGATTGGATAGTGAAACTAAATTAGAATTTGAACGAATTAAATCAGCGCAATTGCAAAAAGAATTAGAGCTTGCAAATATCCAGAACAATTTAATACAAAATTCCGATATTCGAAATCAGAGTGTTCTTGAAACTGCCGCCAATATTAATGTTGAGACTTTGTTAAATTCCGTGAAAACTTTAACAATACCCGTACCTTCAAGAGTGGAATCATATAATTTATTTTTCCAGTCGCTCGAAAAAGCATTCAAAATAAAAGAGGATCCCGAACAATTTAAAGGCGAAATTCTTTTAAATATTCTAGGTGAAAGAGTTAATAATGTACTAGTTCATGTTTCCGAAGAAGAATTAAATAATTATAGTAAACTCTTAAAGATGTAGTATTAAAAGAATTTTCCCCCACACCGCAAGAATGCTATAATAGATTTCAGAAAGCGCAAAAAATAAGTTCAGAGAGTTATGTAAAATTTGCATCACGATTATGCGCGACATTTGAGTATTATTGTCAGCTGCGCAATGTGAATGATTTTAAATCACATTGTGTGAGTTAATTGTATCGGATAAAATAATGAGCACGCTTGATAGAATATTAATGTCTCACATGAGCATAAAACAGGGAGAGAAATATTTTAAACCACATGAGTTAGGGCGTGAAGGCGATATATATTTGCCATCAAAAGGCAAAATTAAAAATGAGATATTTTCTAAGCCCTTTTGTGAAAATGCCAAGCTTTTTAGTTATAATAAACAAACCAAATTTAATGCTAAAATACTGCGAGATGCATCGAATGTATTTTTATCTGAGTTAAAAAATGATAAATGTGTATTGTGTAAAAATAATGAAGTTCATGCTTTACAATTTGGTCCACAATTTAAAATGTGTTCAGTAAACGAAAGAGTAAAATTTGTTAAAAATAATAGACTTTGTTTTAAATGTTTTTCACCTCAATGCAGCGTTAGAAAATGTCGATCAAAAAATTGTTTCTTTTCTAAACCGCATAATAAATTATTACATTATCCCAGAGAAATGAAAAATAATCTTTCTTCCCCCTGGAAACGACGACAGAGGTTAACCGGGATGAGTCACAATTCGCCTTAAGGGTAAATGCTGAATCTTTCGTTCCGAAAGTAGACAAAACACAAATCGGGGCAACGGCATGTTTTAAAAACAAATGCTTTTTGAGTACTGCTTTATTTCTTTTTTGTTAAAGATAAATATTCAGAATGGCAGACATTTAGGGCCTTGTTTGACTCGGGAAGTGAAACATGTCTAATTTCAAATGAGTGCGCGAATAAATTACAACTTAAGATCGAAAGAATAAATACATTAATCTCGTGTTTAAATGATGACTCTATGGTTGTCAATGGATGCGTTAAAGTGGCGATTTCTAATCAAAATAAATCTTTCGAAAGGGAGTTAATTGGATATGCTCGTAGTTAAAAGAATCACTGATTTTATTCCGCAGAAAACGCTAGAGATAAATTCTGATTTTTCTAATTTTGTGGAATTAGCGGATTCTAATTTTAATGTTCCCGGCAAAATTGATTTATTATTAGGTGCAAACATATTTTATGAGTTATTGAAACCGGAAAGAATTAAAATAAAAAAATTCGCAATTACTGTTAGTCAACAGCGTATTTGGTTATATAGTAACGGGTAATTTAGAGTTAAGTTTTAATAAAAAGCACCAGATAATTTTACCAAAAAATAATAATTTAACTTTAATAATAGAATATTTTCATAAGAAATATTTACATGTGGGAACTGTATCTTTACTGAATCATATTCGGGGAAAATATTGGCCGTTGAATTGTAGGTCAATTTGCAGAAAAATTGTATATAAATGTATTGTATGTTTTAAAGCGAAACCACAGTTGTGTCAACTCAAATTATGGGTAATTTGCCAAAGGAGAGACTTATTACTGATTATCCATTTAATTGTTCAGGAGTAGATCTCTCTGGTCCTTTTTTTCATTTAAAATAAAGATTAACGTAAAGGAAATTAGTTTAAAGTGTATATTTGTATTTTTGTGTGTTTTGTGTTTAAAGTGGTACATATTGAGTTAGTATCAGTTTTAACATAAGGTTCATGGCTCGAAGAGACAAATGTGCAAAACTGTTTTCGGATAATGGTAAAAATTTCGTCGGAGCTAGCAATGAAATTAAAAAAC
The DNA here is from genome assembly GCA_019973935.1 of Trichonephila clavipes. Classification (NCBI taxonomy): domain Eukaryota; kingdom Metazoa; phylum Arthropoda; class Arachnida; order Araneae; family Nephilidae; genus Trichonephila; species Trichonephila clavipes. Next base: position 112,696 of record BMAU01000337.1, on the reverse strand, counting down.
TCCTTGAAATGGTCAGAAACCCAGACGAAAAATTAGCTACTTACTTAGCAGCAGAAGGAATAGAGTGGAAATTTATTCCCGCGAGGTCACAAAATTTTGGAGGTCTTTGGGAAGCGGCCATAAAGTCATATAAATATCACTTAAAAAGAGTTGTGAATGGAATTAATTTAACGTACGAGGAACTACTTACGGTCACTGTACAAATTGAGGGAATTTTAAATTCTCGACCGCTTTGCCCCCTATCAAACAATGATGATGATTTCCAAGTGCTTACACCAGCTCATTTTTTTTTAATTAATAGGTCTTTAAATTCTCTAGAAGAGCCTAATTTGACAAAATGTAAAGAGAGTAATCTCAAAAGGTGGCAAAAAATAACTAAGATAGTTCAATTAATGTGGAAATTTTGGAGTCGTAATTACTTGAATCAATTACAACAGAGGGGAAAATGGATGTTTGAAAAAAATAACGTTAAAATTGGAGACTTGGTTTTAATAATTGAAGAAAATATACCAACCTATAAATGGGCATTAGGTAGAATCGTAGAATTGTATTATGGCGAAGATAAAAAAGTGCGTGTTGTGTAAAAATTAAAACTCAGTATAGTACATGAAAAAGAGCCATATCAAAAATTTGTGTTTTACCGCTCTCTAGCTGCTGGTAAAATAAACTTCAATGTGTGTGTAACAATAACTCCGAGAGGTAGGGTACGGAGTTGAGAAATTAAAATGAGATTACAGTCCATTGCTAGTGTTGTTTATTGTGTTGAGACAAAACAATCCTAAATATATTAATTGTGGTTCCTGGAGAAGCTTTCAGGCTCATCAGTTTTAGAACTTATGAAATCTGACATTTATTTAAAAAAATAATATGCCACAGATAAGTATTTTCGATAGAAATATCACCAGTAACAAAACGAAATAGATCTATTGGCGTCTGTTAATTGGCTTTTATAGACATTACGTTGAACTTATATGAATATTCACTAAAATGTTCTATGTTGTAAAAACTTGGGAATTTTTCAGTAAAAAAAAAGGAAAAAAATTAACAAAATTATCTGTATCGTAAAAAAAAAGAAAAGAAAAGAATTTTACATTTTTTGAAAAAAAAAACCCTTTAAAACGTCAAGATTATTAAAGAAATGAAAAAATAAGTTTTTTGTAAACTGCAAACATTAAATTTTTGCAGATTGGTCTTCAAAAAAAAATTTTTTTTTTTATTGAGATTAAAAAAACTGTAATTCTCTCTCTCTCTGATATTATTTTCATTTACAGATTGTTGAGAAAAACAAGAGAATTTAAAGTAACGTGATGTTAAAAAAAACTATGGAAAAATTAGAATTAAAAATTGCCCTATATTTAGTAGATGTGAGAATCGGATATTTTTATTGAATCCATAGCAATACTAATGTTTTAATCTATTAACAGGAGAACGTGATTCGACTTTTGAAAAAGTTAAAATAAATTATTTTTTTCTTTGGAAAATCCTCCTGCTCCTTACGATGGTAGAATCGCACAGATCAAAATTTTTTTAATGTTATATTTCCGTAACTTCAGTCACACTTTTTAGCAATGCTCTCAATTATGTAGTGCTTGCAGCGCCACCATACATTTCACAAGCCAATTCACAGTTCTACAGAAGCATTAAAGGAAAAAATTTATATTTTAAACTTAGTGTTCTTACTTTTACAATATCTAATGTAAGCATTAGATGTCTAATACTTCTAAAAAAGGATTATAATTGATAACTTTTAACTTCTGTTTTGCTTCCATTAGATTTTAAATTTCAAATATTTTTTTTTAGACACACAAAATAAGAAAATAAATTTAGAGACCAGTGAATGTGATTTTTTTTTAAACTGTCCTGAAATCACAGTGAAAGTTTTATTATTTGCAAGGAATTTCTTTCTCATAATAACAAGTATGAACCTTTTTCATTTCACCGGCACCCCTTACCGCTTTTTACATACACTTATTTGGAACAATATTTTATATATTTTTAAGGTTTTACATCAAGAAAGCTTCCCAACACAAATGTTTCCCTTTTCAGATGAAAATCATGTTCATTTTTAGAGGTGGTTACATTGTTTTTAAATGTTATTGCCATCAATAATATCCATGTTCTATGTTGCTGCAATGATTGTCTTTTGGCGCTTCTAAACAATAATATCTAACGCCAGAGGAAGCTAGTGAGTATAAATAAAATGGATGGCGAATGCAACACTAAGTTTTCATGTGAAGTTTGCCATTTAATTTTGTGTTGTGAATTTTTTATTGAAAGAAAGAAATAAAGAAAATATCAATTATATGTTTAATATCATGCTAATTACTTGTATACAAATCTCATTTAATTCATGATACCTATCAAAGGATTTACAAGAATGAATATTTTAAACACCAGGTTTTATAATAAAAACATAATTATAAATATGAATGTCTGAACAGAGATAATTGCCTTCACACCGCAGCGGGTTCCTTCCACCTTCACTCATCCATCAGTTGCTGTGGAACATGGATGAAGTTTTTAATGTGTTAAGACGTATAATCGGTTTCAAGTTATTAATTTCACAACTGTATCCTGATTCATTTAGTTTCAAATTGAAATACATAAAAAATATATGAACGGTTTTATATTTTGCCTCTTAGTATCAAGTGTAATTATAGTCTGAAAAGTAGTAATAAATATGTATTTAACTATATTATAATACAATTACTTTTTTTTTACAAGAAATATATCTAGTGTTTCTAAAAGGCATTTTTTTTTTCAAATGTTATATACTACAGCTTTTGTAGCATATAACAACTATTTTTTTGATTATGTATCTAAAAAGGGTTTGCTAATACATTAATGAATTAAAAATTTTACATTTTGTTTGTTTCATATAGCAAAATTTGAGATCTATGTAGTAATAAAATGCAATATTTTTAAAAAATTAAAATTATCGACAATATCGGTGTTTTATTTTATTTTAGCATTCTTATAAATATTTAATTTTTTTTCTCCCAAAATTAAATAAATACTTATCAAATTGATCTCTGAAGCTATTTCAAACATCCTTCAGAATATTCCCCCCAAAAATAAACACATTAAGCTTTTAAGTATTAAAAAGTAAAGAATAAAGTTTCTAAAATTGAATAAAATAATACATGCAAAATAAATTTTATTATTTGCGCAAGATTATTAGGGCTATAAGATACAACCTACACACTCGGCGACAAGAACAAGAGTTAGTTTACATAATGAAAAAAAAAATACTGTTTACCAAAAATATAAACGTCATCTATTGGCATAAAAACCAACTCATACTAATCCTTCGAACCCGGTTCAATTTGCCTTAATTCTGACTTACGCGTGATTCGGCAGGTCAAATTTTCTTCCCTCAATCACCAGTAACCGGGAGCTATTTCTTAAAGAAAAAGTAAATTCAAACAATAGTGTTAATTTTTGTTTTTTATATTATTAGAGATTATATCATATAAAGTTTCTATTAAAGAAGCTGATTTTAGATATGTAAAGATTTTAATGTTCTTGTTAGGGTTAGCATGAATTTGTTATTTGATGGCGCTTATATTTATGGTAATCAGTATTCTTTTTCGTTATGTAAACTAACTCTAGTTCTTGTCGCCGAGTGTGTAGGTTGTATTTCATCCTAATAATCTTGCGCAAATAATAAAATTAATTTTGCAAGTGTATTCCTTCTTTCAAATTTAAAAATTTGAAAACTTTCTTCTTTACTTAATAATACTTTAAACAAAATGTTTTTTTTTGTTTCCTTTTTTGTGGGGAGGGGGAATATTCTGAAGGATGTTTGAAACAGTTTCAGAGATCAATTTGATAAGAATTTATTTAATCTTGGGAGAAGAAAAATTAGATATTTATAAGAATGCTGTTAAGAACAGTTGACTGTTTTCGCCGTCCAGAGATGGCGCCACGAACTGAACTTTTCGTTATTCTAAAACTATTGGGACTTGATGGGAAATGAGATTCGATTCGTATTCTGGTGTGATGGAAGCATCGGGTTTTTTTTTTTTGTGATTGTGTTGTGCAATGTTTTTCTATATGTAATGGTGTGCGTGTGTATTTGCAAAATATATAGTTTGAAAAGTTATGCGTGTCTCTGAATGACTCACCTTAATGCATATTTATTTTCCTCGAGCTTGTATAGGAAATGTTTAGGGTGTGGCGGTGTGATATCTGTATGAACTTGTACCAACATCCCGCGAGGTCGATCGTTTTTGCGTGATGGTTAGCGTACTTGCTTCATTCGTATGTAAAGAACAATTTCAATTATAAAATTCTGCGAGCTGCATCTACCCGATGCGCGGCGTTGGAGGAAGAAATTCAGTCTGGAACCAGTCAATTAAAGTAACTTAGTTTATTCAGAACTACCGAGTGAGAGTGAGCACGTGTGGCTCCACCCCATTTATACACAGAATATAATGACGTCACACAACCTCTTCACAGTTACAAAAACGTAGCGCCATGCAGCCATTCACACAAATCATTTTTATTCACAACATACTCCTCCCTTTGAGACTTGGGGAGAGTCTCAATCCTTTAACAGTTATAATTCAAAAGATCAAGTCTCTTCGGTTCTTTAACCAATCTTCCAGAAGAAGTATATTTTTTTAAAGTAACAAATTTTAAAGATTCAACATCAGGTAAATAATATGTCTGAGTTAAACGAATCAATTGTTTCTCAGAATTTTCAATTTCAGCAACAGAAAGTTCATGTTCCTTACATTTGTTATAGTCTTTGCGACAATTATTTACAAATCTTAAAATCCATGCAAATACTCTTATCATTTTATCATAAACAGACACATTACATATAAGCAAGGGGGGTGCATCGTTTGCTAGATCAACATTCGCATATTTTTAGTTTTCTTTCTCTCTACGTTAACTTCTTGAGGCTCGCAACTGATTTCACCATCTGGCCAATATTCCGAATTTTGTTTCAACCAGGAAGACCATCAGAATTAAGCATTTGTCGTGAAGAACAACCACGAGATAGTAAATCCGCGATGTTCATGTTTCCTGGAACATACTTCCATGACTGAATTTGAGTTAGTTGTCTAATTTCCTTTACCCTATTAGCTACAAAAACTGACCAATTTCCTTATTCTTTAATCCACCAAAGTGCTGTTGTGAAATCGGACCAAAGAGTAACTTTCAAGTCCGGCATATTAAGCGCTTTCAAAATAAAATGTACAAGTCGAGCACCTACACAACAAGCCATTAGTTCTAGACGCGATATACTCAAAAGTTTGAGAGGAGCTACTCTAGACTTCGCTCTAACGAAAATTACGCTAACTCTAGAATCAACTATTGATCGAGCAAAGACGCATCCCGCATATGACCCCTTGCTTGCATCAATAAATACATGTAATTCAGTAAAAATATCAATTTTCATACAACGTGGTACAGTTACATCTTTCAAAATTTGAATTTCATTAAACCATTTCATAAATTTGTTTACAATATTCTGAGGTAGTTCCTGATCCCATGCTTTTTCCATTTTCCATATTTCCTGCAATAGTAATTTTGGGAGCAATGTAGACGGCGCCAACATTCCAATGGGATCGAAAACTTTTTGCACCTTAGACAAAACTAATCGTTTCGTTATTTTCACTTCGCACGTTAATGAGTCGAAATTCGTGCAACATTTCAAAACATCATTATCCAAGTCCCAGATGATACCCAAAATAAAAGTTTCGCCTGAGTGTTTATCAACACTTTTACTCGCCACATTGCTCTCAAAAATACGTAAATTAAAACATCCTTCCGACATAATTAATTTAGTCTTCTCAATAAATATCTCCATTTCATCAGCACTGAAAACACCAGTTACACAATTATCAACATAAAAGGAAGATTTTAACTTTAGTGCAACTTCCTTACATTCGGAATTACAGTTTTCCAAAAGATGCATAATAGATGCATTCAATAAGTAAGGGCTTGAAGACACCCCACACACAACTCGACAATGCCTGTACACTAATTGTTTCTCATTGCATGGGAAAAAAATCTGAGATAATCTTTATCTTTCGGTGCAACAGATAGCATCAAAAACGCCTTTTCAATATCGGCTACAATTCCGACTGGATAAATTCTAAAACGATCTAAAATGTCAGGTATCAGTTCAATAAGGTTTACTCCAGTGGTTCTCAAACTTTAACTACTGGCGACCCGAATATCAATCATAATTTTTATCGCGCCCCCCTAAAAATAATAATGCATTGAATGCAATAATAATACATATTTGGGCGCTAAAGCTACAATATGATCATAATTATAAACCGTACAAATTAACAAGATAAGTATTAAATTTTGTATATGTGTTGCTTTTAAGTATATATATTTTTTTGTTTTACTTTTTTGTTCAATTCACTATAAAAGCGTGTTTTTTTAGTTTGTTTTTAAACGATAAATTGTTTTATAATTATTTTTACTATACACGATAAAAATTACAATTCCAGTGAATAATATAATTAAGAGAAAATATACTTACCTACTCTCAAGGACTTTTTAATTTTTCTTTGATGATTTGAGAATAAATCCAATAAAACTAAAGAAAATGTTCCCAATGTGCGTGTCCTTAATAAAGGACATAAATCGCAGACACTTTTCGCTAATACAGAAACGTTATTTTCCAGTAAAACTGTCATATTTTGTTCACGTTTTGCTGTCATTTGATGATCTACAAATAAGCATTTTGAACTTTTTCTTCCTTGCGTCTTTTTGACAAGGTGAAGTGCTACATTTATGGCTTCATAGTTTTTTTGATAGAGTTCTTTAGGCAGCATTTGAAAATTTCAATTCAACTCAAACGTTTCATGTCTATCGCTTTTCTCATATTTACTTTCGCTATCACGATTAATATGCATTATTTCATCAGGTTCTTCAATTGCTTGATCAGTTTCATCTTCCTTCAATAAAGAGATTACAAATGCCCATTTTTTCATATTCTGCTCATTTACATTTATAAACCATAAGAAGTCGTACAACACAGGAATCAAAACCACAAAGTTAATCATAGGGGAAAGTATAGCATATTCATAGAAAATATTTTTGAACGAAAGTGGTCGTGCAGGGAACACGATCAAAACAAGTACCTTGATTGTAAAAAACCGTTCGCCACTCTCAAAAAAGAGGCATATATGTGACAAATTCATTTGAGTTTCCATTAAGACTGTCTAATAGGAGGATACTGTCAAGGTCACTGTTAACGAATAAACAGTTTTACCAGAATTTGGAGTGATTCAGCGCCTCATGCGACCGCTCCCATGTAAAAAGTGAATTCGATACAAAAACATCGATGCCATTTCTAGAAAAAATAGTGTAAAACTCATAAAATACATCTCATACAACTCATAAAATACATCTTGGCCAAATAATCCTTCAAAGTGCTCAATATGCTTATCCATATATCATAAAACTCATTTTCATGGGGGAAAAAAGCAACAGAAAAATATTATTTACAGCTTTCCTATAAGAAACGGAGACGGAGTTAAACATGCCAGAAGTTTGAAGGTCAAAGAGATGATAATCAAAAGTAATATTCTAAGGGTTAAAAGAAACGTAATAAAAAAATCTCTCATCGTGGGATTACAGCAAAGCAAACAAAATATCTTTTTTTATTTGGTTTTAGGATCAAAGATAGCTAATGAGTGTTTGAAAGTGGAAAACCAGTTTATATATATATATATATAATATATCAGTGTAAAAGTGTATTTTTTACTTTGTCAGAAAGCATTTTGTTTTACTTCATTCCAAAAAATAATTTTTAAGCCTTTTATATTTTCAATATGCCGCCTCGCATAAATTCGCCCCGATCTAAAATGTCGCGCCCCACAGTTTGAGAAACATTGGTTTACGCCTTTATATAAACAGTCGTTCAAAGATTGTTTCCCTTTTTCACGGGTCGAAGCATCGAATACGGGTCGGATTTTTGTAGTCGCACTATCTAATTTAATCACAGGTCTATGCGGTAAATAATGACATTCATTGATCAATTCTACTTCCCGCACACGTTCAATGATATTTAAATCTTCCCATTGCCTAAACACACTTTTATAATCCTCAAAAAATTTACCGTTTCTTAATTTATTCATCATCCGTAGATGTCTTTTCCATGTTAGTTCTTTGTTACTGAGCAAATTTTCAGAGTTACATTTCCATGGGAGTTTAACTTCGTATCTTCCATCGGGAAGAATTTTCATTTTATTCTTAAAATCGGTTAATTCAAAATTTTCTTTCGTATTCTCATTAAGTAAGGGATCCGTTATTCCTAAAACATCAAGTTCCCATAATTCTTTAATGCTAACATTCCGAACATGCACAGACGATGTCGTTAACATAACGTTTTTATCGTTCAAACATACTTTTCCAATTACCGCCCATCCTAGTTTAGTTTCAATAGCTGTTAAACCCGAATCAAATTCAATTAAATTCCCAGTCAACAATTTTCCTATATTATCAGCCCCAATCAAAAGCCCAATTTCCGTTTCTTTACAATTTAAATCCGATAAAATAATTTCTTTTTTTTTTAACTCATTTAAAATACGCTTATCCTCAATCTTAGAAATAAATCCACATATTTTCTTTTTGGATAGTACTTCAAAACAACATGCATAAGAGCGTATCATATCACTAACTTTAATAGAATATACGCTGTGATGTTTCGGTTTAGTTTCGTTGCCCCCGAATAGAGAATGAATTATAGTTTCCTCTCTAAGTGGAGTTGCCTTCAAAATACTAGTAACACTTTCACTAAAGTAGCTATTTTCACAAGCGGTATCAATGAGAACTCTAACTTACCTTTTTTTTCCTGATCTTTAATGCGAATGAAAACGCAGAGAGTTTGAAAGTAAATACTTTGAATTCTGTTGCAGTTACTTGATAGAGAGTTCTCAGTTTTTATGGAACACAATTTTTGATCATAATTCTTATTTAATTTTGGACACATAATTTCAAAATGAGAATAATTACATTTAGAACAATTAATATAATTTTTAATATCACAATTTTTACTCAAATGTCCAGATCTATTTAAACAAATAAAACAAGCACCTTTTCTTAATAACAATTGTCTCTTAGCATTTAAAGACATTTTTCTAGCATTAAAGCAATTTTCACTGGGATGATATTTCTCACAAAATACACAGTTATTGATTTTCTTACCTGAGGACTTTCCGGAACTCGCCAGAGTTGATGCAGTCATTAATTCAGTCGGCTTAACCCTTTCAGTTGGGGAATCTTTTTTTCGGATAGGAGTTCCAAAACCGGATTTTGCCAACTGCACCATCTCTTCCCCTTGGACTTCCAGGCGAATGAGAATGATTAAGTGTTCTAGAGTTCGCGATCCTTTAGCGTCTGTTTCAGTATTCCGTTTTCCTTCCCAGGCCATAAGGATGTCCTCGGGTAAGCAGGACTCTATCAATGGTGTAAGGAAATCTCCATATTTTTCTTCTGTTCGTCCAAGGCTCTCCAACGACCGTAATTTCCCACCAAGTTCATCGTACAAGGCCGACAAATCAGTTTTCGTTCTTCCAGAAACAGCATTCTTCATTACTAAATTTAAAAGTTCACGTACTAACAAATCTTCAATTTGTATCCATGGCTTTAACAATTTTCTTCACGACCGAATCTCTGCTTTCGATTGATCAATGGCTTTAAAAATTTTCTTCGCCGTTTTTCTGCTGACTCCAGAAGGCCAAAAAGTCTTTAAATGAACTTCTTCAGTTCATTTTCGGTAATCGTTTCTGCAACGGTTTCGATTTTGATTCGATGTAGCGGTCACGGTAGTTTTCTGCGTCTTCCATATCATCTAAATATTCTTGCACGGCATCTTCTGTATCCAAGAGTTGTTCAGAAATTTGACTCTGACAAGTGTCGAGTCTCTGAAATTTATCCATAAATTGAGTTTTCAAAATCGAAAGTTGATTCATATCGATGTTTTCTTTTATGAGTTCGGTTTCAATCTTTTTCAGACTGAGAGAAAATGCTGTTCTCAGCCCTTTTCTTTCCGCTTTCAAATCATTCACTTCCATTTTGTGGTTCAAAAAGTTAAGTTCAATAGTTCAAAGTTCAATAATTTAAATTCGGTTTCAGTTTCGCTTCCAACCAACAATCAGTCCCGCGAATGGTACCAAAAACTTATGTAAAGAACAATTTCAATTCTAAAATTCTGCGAGCTGCATCTACCCGATGCTCGACGTTGGAGGAAGAAATTCAGTCTGGAGCCAGTCAATTAAAGTAACTTAGTTTATTCAGAACTACCGAGTGAGAGTGAGCACGTGTGGCTCGACCCCTTTTATACACAGAACATAATGACGTCACACAACCTCTTCACAGTTACAAAAACGTGCGCCATGCAGCCACTCATTCACACAAATCATTTTTATTCACAACACGTACGTTCGGAACGGAAGGTACTCAGATCGAATCTTCCCTCCGACTTTGGTGAACTGACAAGAGAGCGCAATTCCTCTCGCCACCAAAGATATAGTTCTTACAGCCGGAGATCACATTCACGCTCTAGGAGTGTAAATAGAGGAAGTGGCATCTGCTACTATCATCGCCGTTATAAAGAGCAGGCCCGCAAGTGTGTTTCACCTTGTGCATTTGTGCAAACAAACGAGTAAGCTCTGTCATAGCTGGAATGGCAGAGCCCTCGCAACATACCAGCCGGTTATTTTTATTAGACCGCAAGTCTGGCCAGAAATTCCTCATAGACTCTAGAAGTGAAATCTGTGTCATCCCACCTTCTCCATCTATGAATAAATCACCTCAGTCTAACTTCTCATCGTTGGTGGGGAGAGGAATTGCGCTCTCTTGTCAGTTCAGCAACTTGTAGAGACAGCTCTTGGATCTGCCTGGCGAGAGAGTGTGATATTTGTCACTGTTCGGAGGGCTTAACACAATGTCCGACACGTAGAAGAGAGTTTCAGCATCCAGGTTCGCAACCAAAGCAGAATACTTAGTATCATCACTGAATGTGAGATACCATTGAATGTGAATGCATGGTCGCATTGCGCAATCCATAGACGAACGTTCGATTTCCAAAACGGCGGCAGCCGCAACGCAATACGAGCGACTTCAACGGTTTCACTAGTCATATTGTTGAATAAGCAGGAAGCGAAACGAATCTCCGAGCAGATGATTTAAGTGGCCTTGAAGAGAAGGAGAAAAAAAATCTTTCGCTACGTACTGATCATCCGTAGTAGAAGAATTTGTATTGCATTCGCCAGTAGAACAGAATAGCTTACGTGTTTTTAAGTCCAAAAGGGGTCACCACTGCCACGTTGCGTGGTTAGACATTCTTCACTACAACACGGTTGAATTAAATAACAATAAACATTTATTAACTTTAAAGATAAAAGATTAAATGAGCAATTAAGAGGTAAGCTTACAAAAAACTACAACACATGGTAAACCAGGCACTCTACAATAATAACAGATCAATTCAGTTCACAGTTTTGGAGTCGTTTTGTTGAGCTGTAAGGTCGCTGCAAGGGTGTCCAGCATGGAAGGAAAATCGTGGTAAGTCGAAATACATTCACTATCCAATTCACATGATTGATTCTAATTCTAATTATAAATCGATTCTTATTCTCATTCATAACATGTGGTCCGTCGAGCCGGAGTTGTTGATGTGATTTATTCTTTGTTATTTTAATTATTCATTTCATACTCGATATCCTTATTCTAGTGCACTTATTCTGATACGAATTCTTGAAGTATTCTTATACATTTTGATTGATATTATTTATTATTTGATTCTAGATTTATTCTTTTATTCTATTTTGTATAAACATTTTTTGAAAGTTTTGTATTTGCATTGTGTATAGGCATTTGTTATTATGGTATAGTAGTATATTTTGTGTAGAATTTTAAAATTTCATTTTTATAAGCATTTTAAAATTTCATTCATAAATCATGGCTCCAAAGCAGTCGAAAAATATGGGTAAATTTGATTTAATTATAAAAGAATTAAAAGCTTTTGAAAGTAGGATAGATGAATGCGATGATAATAAATCACGTATAGGTGTTTTAAAAACACAAGTGTTGCAATACGAAACTAGATTAACTGAAAGATTCAGTGAACTGTCAACTCATGAAAGTGATGAATCATTTGATATTTATATGAAATATAAAGATATACTATTCAATTGGGTTGTTGGCCTTTGAACAAAAATCTCAGGTTGAGGAAGTAAATAATAGTATTCGTGTAAAGTCTTCAGTAGTTAATCTACCAAATTTTGAAGTTCCGCATTTTTATGGAAATTGCGAGAACTGGATTTCATTCAAAGAGTTATTTAAGTCTTCTATTCTAGATAACAAATCAATAACTGATCTTGAAAAATTGCAATATCTGCAGGCTTCTGTTCGCGGGGATGCAACCAAATTAATTCGGGGTTTTGCAATTACTGTGGACAATCTTAAGAATTGTTGGGATAGACTGTGCAGTCGGTGAGAAAACAAACGACAATTAGCTCTTAGCCAAATAAATAAGCTATTTAGTTTTAAGATTTCCAGGGCAAATAGTTCAAAATTGCTTTTGGAAATAATAGATATTTGTAATGAGAAGTCATTCGAAATTTGAAAACTTTGGGTTTAGAAAAAAAATCATTAACAGAGTTGATCATAATAAATTTTGATCATTTCAAAAGTGCATGCATGTATTTAGTCAATGGTGGGAATTATCTTTGGAAAATAATAAAATTCCTACTCTTGTGAGGAATTTAGAGTTTTCATTGAAAGAGAAGCTCGTGGTCTGAATGAGTTAAAATTTGTAAAACCTGACATTAAGAAAGGTAATGTTAAACCATTCAATTCATTTAACAAATCAAATGTAAATACTACTGTTGTCAAATGTAACCAAGTAAAACCAGATGTTGTTAAAGGTGACAATTGCATTCTATGTTGTCAAAGCCATGCCTTATTCAAATGTCCAACTTTTAATTCTATGAATGTAAATGAAAGATGGAAAGTGGTACAGAACAATAATTTATGTACCAATTGTTTGAGGAGTAATCACAGGCTGGACACATGTAGAATAGGATTCTCTTGCAAAAACTGTTCTGAAAGACACCATACATTATTACACAAATATTCATTTAGTCCTTCAGCAGATACTCAAGCAAATTCTATTGTGACAGTGTCTAACAAATGCACACAAACGGCAGAAGGTCACGTATTGTTGTCCACAGCATCAATAAATGTTAAACCTAAACATGGTCAACAAAACACTTGCCGTGCTCTGATAGACAATGCTTCTCAAAATTCTTTGATTTCCAAGTAATGTGCTGATCGCCTAAAATTGCCAATAACACACACCAATCATAAATTAAATTTTGGGAACTTGAATCTGTTCCTAAGGACATTCCGTCAAAGGATGGTCTATATTCGTAAATTCTCATATTCGTAATGCTGATGATAGATATATTCTAAAACTGCCATTTAGAGACGATTCAAGTCTTGGAGATAGTAAAGAGGGTGCATTAAAACGATTCTATTCTCTTAAAAGAAAACTTCACTCTAATAATCAATTAAAGGAACAAAACACAGAATTTATGGAGGAATACCAAAACCTTGGTCACATGACCCCTCTCGCATCAGATGTATTATTTCCACATTATTTCTTACCACATCATGGTGTGATTAATGATAATAGTTCCACAACCAAATTAAGGGTGGTGTTTGACGGCTCATTCAAAAGTACAAATGGAAATTCTTTGAATGACATTCTGCTGACTGTTAAAAAACTACAGTCATACATTTTTCTAACTTTACTTAAATTCAGATTCTTCCCAATTGCTTTTTCTGCTGACATTGCAAAAATGTATAGACAGATATTAATATCACAAGATGATGTATGCTTTCAACAAATATTTTGGAGGAAGTCTCCAGAGAAACCATTAGGGATTTTCAAATTAAATACAGTTACCTATGGTACATCTTGTGCCCCATTTCTGGCCATCCGAACATTGAAACAATTATGTGAGGATGAAAAACATCGTTTTCCACAGGCTGGTAAGCTCGCAAAAGATCATTTCTATGTTGATGATTTGTTAGCCGGTGCTGACTCATTGGACTCGGCTAGGAAAATTGTTCACGAACTGCAAAATTTAATGTCAGCCGGTGGATTTGATCTGCGGAAATGGTCGTGCACTCATCCAGAAGTCTTGTCAGACTTGCCAAACACTCTAAAGACAAATATTTCCTCACATTCATTTGATGAGGAGTCTACCCAGAAAATTCTTGGCTTATTCTGGGATTTAAACGAGGATTCATTTAAAGTAAGAGCAGTCTTATCAGAACAGGTATCCACAAAGAGACAGATGCTACCAATCATCGCACGCATCTTTGAGCCTCTGGGGTTTGTCTCCCCTCAACTATAATTTTAAAGATTATTCTTCAAGACCTGTGGAAGACAGGGCCTGACTGGGATGATGAGATGTTATCAGACATTCTTAATAGATGGAATCGGTTTCAAGCAGAAATTTCATGCCTCAAACAAATAGAAGTTCCCAGGTATGTTCAAACATAAATGCTAAACACTGTAAAATTCACGGGTTCTGTGACGCCTCATCAAAGGCATATTCAGCCGTAATATACTTACGTGTTGTTACTGATTCGCCACACTTATTCTTAATGGCTTCAAATACTCGTGTGGCACCTGTATAAACAATATCATTGCCTAAATTGGAGCTTTGTGGTGCTCTGCTTCTGGCTGAACTTCTAGATACATTTAAGAAATCTCTTAACATCACTCACGATACATATTTATGGTGTGACTCAACAATTACACTGAGTTGGATAAATAATCCACCTGTAAAAGGAAATCAATTCATGCAACACAAGGTTGGAAAAATTCACACACTAACCTCAAAAGAATCTTGGCATCACATTCCGGGAAAATTAAACCCGGCAGATTGGGCAACAAGAGGCCTCTACCCGAAACAACTTTTTGAAAATTCAGAGTGTGTAGCTGGTCCGAAATGGCTTCATGATTTCCATCCTTCCTCCAATTCATTTATTCCTTTCTCTGAACAACCTGTTCCACTTGTTCCTATTGATCAGTCTAAATCATTAAGTGACTATGTTGTTCTTTCAACTGGGGTTGATTATTCTCTTAGTTTCTTGGATAAGTATTCCTCAGACATGAAAGTAGTTAGGACTGTTGCATGGATATTCAGATTCTACCATAATTCTAAATCAGTGTCCAAAGTTACTGGGCCTTTATACACACATGAATTAGGAACCTCAATCAAAAAGGTAGCCAAATTGTTACAAAATGGAGAATACCATACAGAACTTAATCTCTTGAAATGTGACAAGCCTCTTCCCAAATCTAGCAGACTTCAGTCTTTGAATGTATTCCATGGCTCTGAGGGAATTCTTCGTGTCGGAGGACGTCTTCGCCTCCAACAAACTCTTAAATTTGAACAAAAGCATCCTATGCTCATACCAAAAAATCATCATTTTACAAGTTTAATCATTAGACATTTTCATAGGGTCAATTTCCATGCTGGGCAGGAACTAGTTTATCCCTCATTCGTCAGCAGTTTTGGATACCTCATGGTAAACAAGTTGTCAAGAAAGAACTGCGCAACTGCATAGACTGTTTTAAACTTGTTGCAATACTCGTCTCTCAAATAATGGGTGACCTACCAAAAGAACGAATCCCCCTTTACGTGCTTTTGAAAAAGTAGGCATTGACTTTGCTAGACCTATCACGACAAAGTGCCAACATTATCGCAAGGTCAGAGAAACTTCAAATCGTATACATCTGCCTCTTCATATGCATGTGTACTAAAGCGGTGCACCTTGAACTCGTATCTTTGCTATCAGCAGCAGCATTTCTGTCAACACTGCGTCGATTTGTTTCACGCCATGGCTATCCATCAGACATTTCTTCTGACAAAGGGACAAACTTCGTTGGTGCTTCAGCTTACTTGAATGACTTCTTTCATTTACTTCACAACTCTAATGTCCAGGATTATTTTTCAAACAAGAACATTTAGTGGCACTTCATCCCTCCATATGCACCGAATTTCGGTGGTGTGTGGGAGGCTTCAGTCAAACTCACAAAGCATCCTTTGCTCAAATACCTTAAGGCGCCTGTGCTGAACTTTGAAGAGTTAGATACAATCTTGTACCAAATCGAGGCGCGCATAAATTCACGTCCTCTTTACCCCCTATCATCAGACCCTAAGGGTGTCCAGGTGTTAACCCCCAGACACTTTCTTATCGGGTGTCCCTTGCTTGAACTCCCTGATCACAGTCTGACTAACCAATCTTTAAGTATTCCTTCTAGGTGGTCTCTTCTAATGAGGGTGAAAAGGATGTTCTGGTCTCGCTGGCAGCTCTCCTAACTCATCACCTTGCAGCCCCGAACCAAATGGATGCAGGGCGAGAAAGACCTAACGGTAGGATGGATCCCTCGTCCTCATCAAGAATCTAGCCTCTTTCAGCACCAGGTGGACTCCCGAACGGATTGTGGCCACACATCCTGGAGCTGACGGAATATGTCGTGTCGTCACTATCCAGACCTCAAGTGGAGTCATGACAAGACCAGTCTCTCAAGTTGCAGCTTTGCGCCTACCACCATCGACTACATTTTCTCGCGCCCCGGAGGATGTTAAGAACAGTTGACTCCTTTCGCCGTCAAGAGATGGCGCCACGAACTGAACTTTTCGTTATTCTAGAAGTATTGGGATTTGGTGGGAAATGAGATACGATTCGTATTCTGGTGTGATGGAAGCATCGTTTTTTGTGATTGTGTTGTGCAATGTTTTTCTACATGTAACGGTGTGCGTGTGTATTTGCAAAATATATAGTTTGAAAAGTTATGCGTGTCTCTGAATGACTCATCTTAATGCATATTTATTTTCCTCGAGCTTGTATAGGAAATGTTTAGGGTGTCCAGCATGGAAGGAAAATCGTGGTAAGTCGAAATTCATTCGCTATCCAATTCACATGATTGATTCTAATTCTAATTATAAATCGATTCTTATTCTCATTCATAACAAATGCTAAAATAAAACACCAATATTGTCGATAATTTTAATTTTTAAAAAAGATTCCATTTTATACTACATAGATCTCAAATTTTGTTATATAAAACCAACAAAATGTAAATGGCATGTCAAATTTTTAATTCATTAATGTATTAGAAAACCATTTTTAAATACATAATCAAAAAACTAGTTGCTATACGCTACAAAAGCTGTAGAATATAAACATGAATATTAAAACATTAGATACATTATTTGTAAAAGTAATTGCGTTATAATATAGTTACAATACATATTTATTATTTGTTACTACTTTTCAGACAAAAATTACACTTGATACTAACAGGCAAAATATAAACAAATAAATAAATAAAACCGTTCTTATATTTTTTTGTTTTATGTATTTCAACTTGAAAATAAATGAAAATACAGTTGTGAAATGAATAGCGTGAAACGTTAATCGTCTTAAAACATTAAAAACAGTATCCATGCTCGACAGCAACTGATGGATGAATGATTGACCTGTGGCGGTGTGAAGGCACAAATCTCTGTTCATTCAGAATCGCTGTGAATGGGAAAGATTGCTACAGAGTCGGAATCGTTTGATGTGAAGGGAGCCTAAGAAATATGCAATTTCCTCGTGGATTGCTTTCTAGCTACATAGCCGAGTTCTGTGAAATGCAGTCTTCTTTGATATATCTTGGTTGCCTGACACAGATGTTAAAGTCAGTGATGTCTGTAAGTGCCTGCCTAATGTCGAAGAGTTTATCATAAAGAAAAACCCAACGATTGATTATTTGATGTTTTGCTTCAAATGGTAAATCAGCATTACTAAGCCTTCCACCAACTCTGAGTAAAGAATTCTCTGATAAGAAAGGATCTAAAGCCTTTAACTTACTTGTTTTTGAAACACCTTTACCCTTTTTCAAAACATCGATTTCTGCTTTAAACTCACTTAATTGTGCTATTTCAGCTAAAAATTCCGTGCTTCTCTTTATCTCATCTGCTGTTAAATACTTGTCCGTATTACAAGACTCCTTAGCTTTGATTTTATTAATAAACCTAAAAAAAAAGCTAAAAATTCTAATTAATTTTAAGAAATTATTTGTAACATTAAATAGTTCATCATAAAAATTTGAAGAACACTCAGTAATTGAAAGAGTCGTAGCACATTTTAGTTCATCTCTGTAAGAAGGATCAGGAAAAAGTTGATTGTCCTCGTATTCATCCGTTTGTAAATTTGGACCCGAGAACCACATTTCCTTTTTTAAAAGTTCATCTACATTACAGCCTCTAGAAATTAAGTCGGTAGGAATGTTCTTGGAACTCACATGTTTCCAATGACAGTCTTTTGAAAGTGTGGTTCTCCGACAACCTGTTGCTATCAAATGTTTTAAGTTTATAAGGCTCAGTCTTTATCAACGCTAAAGCAATCGTTGAGTCCGTCCACATCCAAATTTTATGAATAGGTAATTGTAGAATTGGCAAAATCTTTTTGACTAATCTCGATAGTAGTAAAGCTTGAAACAGTTCTAACCTCGGTATGGTGAGGGTTTTCAAAGGCGCCACTCTGGACTTGCTGCACAATAATCTAGTTTGAGACTGTCCAGATTCGTTGAAACATTTTATGTAGACAACAGCAGCATAGGCACTTTCTGATGCATCGGAAAAGCCATGTATTTCAATCCGTATTGTTGCAGGAAGTATAATGCACCTTGGGATTTTGAAGTTATTTACTTTCTATAATTTTTGGTAGAAGTTCTTCCACTCTTCCATTGCATCTGGTGGTAGCTGTTCACTCCAATCTAATTTTAATTTCCAAAGTTCTTGTATGAATATCTTAGCCTTCGTAACAATGGGTCCAATCAGGCCATAAAGGGTCATAGAGCCTTGAAATATCTGAAAGAACGTCTCTTTTTGAGAAGTTGACTTTGTCACTAATCTTTACTTTGTATGTGAGACAATCCACCTTTGGATTCCATGGCATACCTAATGTTTTCACTGGAGCATCCTGAAATTCCTTATCAAACACTTAGGAAGATGCAGATAAATCTTTCAACAATTCTGGGCTATTTGACACCCATTTGTGTAGCTCAAAACCACCTCTCAGTAATAGTTGAGATAATCTGGTTTGGAGGTTTTTAGCACCCTCTAATGTAGATTCCCCAGAAAGAATATCCATATAACTATCACAACAAATCACATCTTCTGTGTCAGGAAATTCCGCATTTTCTTCATCTGCTAAGGCTTTTAAGGTCCTGGTAACTAAAAATGGGGCAAAAACTGTCCCTTAGGTTACGGTAGCTAGTTTGTAAGTCTTAACTGAAGCATCTGCAATAGTCTTCCACATAATTTATTGTAAATCCCTTTGATTAGGATCAACAAGTATCTGCCTGTACATTTTTTTAATATCTGCACTAAACGCATACTCGTGTTTTCTAAATCTACTGACTATGGAAAAGAGATCTTGTTGAATAATTCCTCCGTTTAGTAAAATAGAGTTTAGAGAAAAACCCCTTGTTGTTTTTGCACTTGCATCGAAAACAACTCTCAATGGAGTGGATGCCTTCTCTGATTTGTATACGGAATGATGAGAAATGTAATAGTCAATCTTATCTAATTCTTCATTTTTAATCTCCTCTATATGGCTTAAGCGTTTATATTCACTCAAAAATTCTTTATACAAAGTTCCCATTGTGTTGTTTTTGTTTAATTTTTCCCAAATACCATTTAGTCGCTAGACCGCATTCTCTTTGGAATATCCTAATAATGTTTCTGCATTTTCCTTTATGGGTAACCAAACAATAAATCTTCCCGTTTTATTTCTTTTATATTTTCTAACAAAATGTTCCTCACAATAAGTTTCCTCTTCACTTCTTGTAATTTCTTTAGAATCATCTGGAAGTGATTCCAGTTCAAAGAATTCCTTTACTGTTATATCTAAGCTTCATTCACTTATTAAACAATTGGCTTGTTTATGTGACTGAGGAAGGGTACCTGTGACTAAATAGCCAAATTTTGTATTTTGTAAAATTACATTTCCCTCATGCAAATAATGTTGTTCTGGATTTAAAATTTCAAAAAATAGTTCACTTCCTATCAATATATCTATTAGACTTGGCGTATAGAAATTAGAATCTGCCAGCTCAATTGAAGCTGGAATATTTAAATCCGATATATTTAATTTCGATACAGGAGTCGCATCGATAATTTTAGGTAAAAATGAAAATTGTATATTGCGTGCAAAAGTATAATGCCGATTTGAAACTTCAATATTTGCTGAATACTTCGAGGATTGCGTAATTCCGTTAATGCCTGTTATAGATTGGTTTGCAGACCTAAATTTAAATCCCAAACTTTCTTGCTATGTCCTCTCGTAACGCATATCGTAGACCAGTAGCACACAGGAATTTTTCAAGGGGGTCCGGGGTCGAAAGTTCACCATTCTTGTATCATGCTCTTTTTGATTTTGTCGATTTTCGGAAACAAAACACAGTAAAAAACTAATTTTTGAATAAATAATTAGCATTAATTAATAAAATTAATCATTAATAACAAGTAATTAGTTAAATTTTACATACTATATACACTGAATTATAATCAATCGGAAAAAAATCAAGAGCTTTGGGTGGGGGGTTCCGGACCCCCCTCCCTTGTGTGCGCCACTGTCGTAGACGCATTATCTAATAATCCTCTTAACTTAATTCTATATCCATCAGCACTTCTATCGAAAATCATGAATGTATTTAATAAAACACATTTATTTCCACAAGTCAAAACACCAACTTCTGGCCGACCTTCAAACTGAGTAGGATTCGAATTGGTCTCTATCCCCCTTTCCCTTTACCCTACAGTGTGGTTTTTAACTGCAGAGCAAAGTTCATCAGAATCGTGAAGCAATGAATTATGTAATCCTTTGTAACCACTAACTGTACATTTGTATTTAGACATGCAGGCACCAGAATGAAGTCTGAGGTAATTTATACAAAGTTTGTAATTGTTAACAAGTTTCTTTCTGCACTCCACAGACATATTTTGAAATGCAATACATTTATGAAGGGAAGGAGAATTTCGACAAAGAGTACAAGGTTTAACAGTTATTTTTTTACTATTAACTACCAGAGATTTGGCTTTAGTTGACATAGCAGTATTTTTATGGATCATTTTAACACTAGGGATGCGAGTAATTTTTTCTAAGACGGCACTTCTATTTTCTAAAAATTTCATAATTGAATCAAATGTTGGAACTTTTGCTGTTTTCAACGAAAGTCCAAATTGTTTTCTAGATTCTTTGTCAATTTTTTAAAGAATTATATTTGTTAAAATTATATCTGATAGATCATTCTGCCCATATTTCAAAACTTTAAGTGCTCTAATGTTTTTATTGATGCAATCCATTAAAGCGCGCAGTTCTTTGACTGGTTCACTATAAATTTTTTCATAATTAATTATCTCAAGGACATGATAATCCATCAACTGCCGTTTGTTTTCGTAACGATCTTCTACTGCTTTAAAGAGGGAATCGAAACTGTCGCTAGGCGACTCCAAGAGCTTTGCTTCTCCTTTTAGAGATGTTCGAAGATACTATAGCTTTTTGCGAATCATTCAATTGCTCGTTATTACTTATTAAATTAATAAATTGATTTTTGAAATTAGAAAATTCTGCTATTACACCAGAAAATTCTGGCAATGGAATTTAAGGTAAGCGGATACTATGTTTACCATTGTCATTTAAATTAACGTTTACATTTTCGGTATTTTTCAAGGAATACATTAAAAGTTTGAGACCTACCTCTGTTGTCTCGAAACGTTGATTTATATCTTCAATGTCCGGCTGAATGATTTCCAAGCTTTCGGAAGTTTCTATTTCACAATAATCCTCAGCTATTTTATCTAGATTGATCTGTAATTGCTCAATTTTTTTGAGTTTTATTTCGATTTCAGTGACACTAGTATCCTTTGACACTGTCTTCTCCGAGGTAAAAGTCTCTAACCTAGTTAAAGCTCCTTTGATTGAATCTTTTAAACGAATAAATTTCTCTTCAGTAGCTATGTTGGAGTTATTTTTACTTTCCGATTTTTTACCCATTTTCTCCGGCTCGACGGAGTGGCCGTGGTATAGGTATCGGATCGTGGCTTGCCTTGTCACGAGTTCAAGCCCAGTACCACTAAAAACCCATCTTCTAGGGCAGCGATGCACGTTAAATCTGTCGAGAGCTGTAACGTCCTCTCGTTGGTGTGGTGAGGAAGTTAGGAGAGGAGGTGCCAGCTCAGGTGTCGTCCACGTCACTTGACCATGGTTCAAAATTACGTGGTCCGTCGCCAAAAGCCAACATGCAGCTGAACAGTACGACGTTAATATTCAATCAATCAATCAACTGGCGCGACGGACCAATGTTTCGTCAATATTTGAGTGCACTGTAAACTGGTAAGAATAAAAAATCAAACTTTCGGAACGCTAAGCCTACTTTATTCGTACACCCGCTTTTGTTGGCGTACAGCTCGATTATATCTACTTTTACAAAGTTTTTACTGGTGGTGCTACAGTGCGCTGATGACGTAAATACTTAACCTAATCATTAATTAATGTAATTATTAATTACTTAACCTAAAGTTGCACACATTTTATACTAATGCATCGTTATTGCTGTGCGCCCAACTGGTCATCTTATAAACTTGGTAACCGTAAGTTTTTTTTTTTTTTTTTTTTTTTGTTTCCCAAAAAATGAACAATTGATTCAAACTTCAAAAGAGCAATCCCTAGGAAATATAAAAATAAATCAGATGATATTTCAATAAATGAGTATCAAGTTTTAAAGTAGATAGCGGGTTATTGCATTTATAATATAAAATTCGAATGCTACGATTACAAATATAGATTTGTTGTAGATAAAAAAAATCAATTTCGATTCAGAAAATGTCGAAAGGGCAAAATATTTGAGACTTCTGGCAGGCCCTCTTTTCCGCTTAGGAATGCTAGGCGCATGCCTAGGGCGCAAAAAATGGGAGGGAGAAAAATTAAAATTACAGAGAATGTGTACAACCACCTAGTGTTTATTTAAAAAACCCAATTATTTTCTTTCATTGTTTATATTTAAATTATCAAATCTTCGTTTCGCTATCGGCCAAATTATTATGTAAATCACTTGGCTTTTCTCCCCAATAATATTTTGTTTCATGCATACGGTTATTGTTCTCAAACTCGAAATAAAATCTTTATCGCAACGTTTCTGAAACTGTGGGGTTCACCCACCTAGAAGGGCACAATAACCCTACTTGGGGGAGGCGCGATCATATCGCGAAAAATCGAAAATGAAATATTTAAAATAATTAGCAATTTAATACAATAAATTGCAATTTCAAATAATTATAAAATAGAATACATTCTTATGTAATAAAAAATTAAATACATATTCACACTGATATAATACACACTAATATAAATTAATTAGTATTCAACAAAGTATTTGATGGTTAATTTATCAATATTCAATTAAAAACAAGTTTAGTAATTACTAGTGATTCCCTTGGGCTTGTCATGTACAAACTTATATATAAATATGTATCTTGATAATTAGTACGGTTTATAATTAAAGTCGTATTGTATCGTAGTTTTACCATCAAAGTACATTATAATTACATTCAACGCATTGTTACTATAAGAAGAGGGCGCGATGAATATTCTGACTGAAAATTGGGTCGCAAATATTGAAAGTTTGAGAAGCACTGTTTTATCGCAATCTACAATACTCTTTTTGTGGTATCATGAATCCCTTTAGATTCTAAGAAGGATATTTGTTCACAAGAACGCCGATGGTTCAATTCTTCCCTCCCCCTTCCTCATATACCAACAGATTTTTAATCTTTAGCATAAAGATTACGGCTCAGCCCTTTTTATCTCTTAAAAAAATCTTAATTCCCTCCTTCCCCATAAAAAATTATTTGCACGCCCTGCTTCTCAGTTTACAAGTTTTATTATTAAATAATCGTGTGAATAAGATTCATAAATCCAAGCTGCTAAATATTTTGTGCGGGTTTGCTTTTTTACTCTGTGCTTTAAGAGACGTTTGCAGCTCTCCAGTCTTCTTCCCCTTTGTATCATTAAAAGTTAAATATTATACTAAAAAAATATTTTTCCCTCTTTTTATACATATGTATTGAAAAATTTCTCTGTATTTACTTATATATTTAAACATTAGACATGCATAAGACAATTACTCGTATAGTAAATTGTTTCTCGTCAAAAAAGTTTTTAGAAAATCACTGTAAATATTCGGATTATTCATAAAGCAGGCAGAGTCCATTTTATTGGTAAAAATACCACCGTGGAAAACGTTCCCTCCTGCAAAGACCCCCTACAGAAACACATTCTTTATTTTATGACCTGCCCAAGGGCTAATAAAGAGGGTTGAAATGACCAAAATAATCTAAAATCTCTGATGGCTTGATCCTTGGGCTTAGAAAGTGTGCTAAAATTTGTATCTTCATCGCAATTAGATTCTTTTCTCTTTAACAATTTTGTATCATGTTTCGTTTTTAGATGTGTATGGAGTTCCCGTTTGTACTTCCTCCATTCAATTTAATAACACTAGAGCAGTGATAGTGAACCAGTGGCACATGTGCCATTGATGGCACGTGGCACAATATTTTGGTCACGCCATCAATTAAAATGGTTTGCATTTTATTTCAAAATAACTAAGTTCACCATGAAGTATTACGAAAAATTGCAAGTGATTTTTCGCGGGGAGCACACTCGTTCGTTTTTGTCTTGCCGTAGTTAATTGTGGACTACAATTGCTTATGATGCAAAGTTTTTCTACGCAAAACATAGTCAAATTCACTGACACAACCATATTTTAAAGTTTATTTGTGTTTTATTTTCGATTTTTAACTGTTATTTATAACATGGATAGTTCAGCAAAAGAACAAAAAATGCAAGATAGTAAGTGTAACAGAGAAATTCAAATGTGGTTAATCGAGAAATATGACATTATTGTGTGTTTTATGTTCTGGAATAGTGGTATGCACAAAACATCGTCTGTAAAACGGTATTTTGAAACAAATCATAAAACCTCTTGTCAAAAAAGTGAACCACTTCAAAAATAATTAATTGCTTAGAAACCGTTTGCCAGATGACTCCAATTCAGCATGCATTCTACCAAAAGTAACATGCAACAATTCTAATATAAATTATTTGTCATCCAATCTGTAACCACAGAAATGACACTAATGTTTACTTTAATTTGAATTACACTTATAACTAAAACATTTACAATTAATTACACAGTGCAGAAGGTACTTTTTCGTAATAAAGGGTGTTTTTTTAGAGGTATAGAACTTTAAATTGCAATAAAACAGCGATGTATTATTCGATTGACATGAATTTTTTTTATTCGAAAGATAATCTTGTGGCATTACATTTTAATCATGATTTCTCGCATAGGACTGCCACGGCTGGCTCGGATGTAGTCCAATCTGGGTGGCCAATTTTCGATGACTTTTTCCAACATTTGTGGCCGTATATCGGCAATAACACGGAGAATGTTGTCTTCCAAATGGTCAAGCGTTTGTGGCTTATCCGAATAGACCAAGGACTTTACATAGCCCCACAGAAAATAGTCTAGCGGTGTTAAATCACAAGATCTTGGAGGCCAATTCACAGGTCCAAAACGTGAAATTAGGCGGTCACCAAACATGTCTTTCAATAAATCGATTGTGGCACGAGCTGTGTGACATGTTGCGCCGTCTTGTTGGAACCACAGCTCCTGGACATCATGATTGTTCAATTCAGGAATGAAAAAGTTAGTAATCATGGCTCTATACCGATCACCATTGACTGTAACGTTGTGGCCTTCATCGTTTTTGAAGAAGTACGGACCAATGATTCCAGCAGCCCATAAAGCGCACCAAATAGTCAGTTTTTCTGGATGTAACGGTGTTTCGACATACACTTGTGGATTAGCTTCACTCCAAATGCGGCAGTTTTGTTTGTTGACGTAGCCATTCAACCAGAAGTGCGCTTCATCGCTAAACAAAATTCGCTTATGAAAATCGGGAACAACGGCAATCTCGTTTTGGGCCCATTCGACGAACCTACGCCTTGCTTGGTGATCGTTTTGATGAATTGCCAAACCAAACTGAGAATAAATCACTTGACAGCTGTTAAATCGGTCGCCATCTTGGAAAGTAATGCCAACTTAAACTTCTATACCTGGAAAAAAAACACTCTTTAAGTAAAGAATTTTATGTTGCATAAGAATTTAATTTTATTATTTTCCCAATAATCACAAGTAAAAATTATTTGACACACACACGGCACGTCTGTACCTGATTAAATACTTCTTTACAAAAAAAAATGGCCCTTTGATCCATAAAGGTTCTTCCCCCTGCACTAGAGCATTTTTTACATTGTGCCACTATATTCTTTTCATAATATAAATAATGAAACCAAACCGAAGTATTATCAACTGATTTTTCATGTTCTTTAAAGTTATTCTCATTCAATATTATGGATATATATATATAATTAATATGAAAAATATATTTTGAACCCTAAAGTATGATGTACAAATACAGTGCGAATAACAAACTTTCCAATTTAAAAAATATTAAAATATTACGCACTTTCTTCATATTTACGACCTTGTTTTCATAGATATGAATATCAGTCTACGAATCCTGAACGTGTGCAGTATGGCTCTGAGCTGTAACAGGATATTTTTAGCCCGTCTCTTTGGATGATTCACATATTTTGTCGCTCCTCTTGACTGTACGATACAACTTTGTATTCACAGTTTAATTAATTTAGCCCGTTAGGGAGACACAAAAATAAAAACATATATTATTTTGAAATGTTGGTGATCCCTGAAGATATAGTAGAGACAAGAAATTTCTATAGAGTTCCTTATTTAGTTTTATGAAGATCATATATTCTTTGTGCATATACTGTTCATATATATATTTCATTTGTCACTATAATTAATTATTATTGTATTTCCTCATCGGTTTGTTCTTTGTATAATAACAAATATTATTTTCGTAATTAAAATATTGCAAAAAAGTATTGTTTAAAAAATTAATTTTTTATCAACAAGGTTAATTATTTCTCTCATTAGGCTCAATGTGGGTTTTTTGGACGCAGGCCTGTTTAGATTTTTTTTTTTTGGTTCTTACTAATTTAATTTTTTTACTATTGTATTTCATCTAAATTTTATATTAAATGTAATGTAGATGTTAGACAGTATTACTTCCATTCCTCATATAATATTAATTTAATGCTACAGAAAATTTTAATTTAATGGTTTATTACAATGTACGCTTATTTTATCTATTTTTTTAAAATTTTAGTTTGTACTAATTTAATTTTTTTCCAGTTGAAGGCTTCCTAATATGTTATTTATAATATTTTAATGAAACAGTTTATCACATAATTTTTTCTTTTGGTTTATCCATTTCAGGTTTTTTTTTTACTCATAGTTCCCATCGTCGAAACATATTACTGTTAGTACTTTTCTGTTATAATTTTCATTTATGTTTTCATTCTTTCATTTCAATTAACTTTTTTAGCATGTTAATTTTCTCTCTTACATTCAAAAATATACGTTTTTTATGAAATCATTCTCTTCTGTGAAGCCGAATTGCAGTATGAACACTCATTAAAATGTTATTTTTTACTTATAGATACTCTACTCTCTGCAATGGCTCTACCCTCTGAAAAATATATTATGTTTGCAAAAAAAGCTAAATTTTATTTATTTTAAAATTTAATCCGTGCGAATATCGGATATTTCACCTATTACAAAGTGCAGCCTTTTATTTTTTATAACTGATACTTTTCTTCATTCTTAAAGAATTATTTATTGAAGATCAGTGGAATGAGAGAGAGAGAGAGAGAAACCTTATAAATAAAAGAAAATTCTGAAATATATTTTTAATACACGGTATTTTTTTTAATAATTTTATAAAATGAATGTAAATAAGTTTCTAGGCTTTTTTTACCCTTTTATTCAGATAAATTTTTAATCTAACATCCAAAAACAACGCAATAAAGAAATTAATAGTAGTTTCAATAAATGTATTCATTTTTTAGTAAAAAATGTTCACTGTCGAAAACGTTTAACTGATATTTTTGCAAGAATTCCTGAATGCAATATTACCGAAAACTTTTTTTTTTTTTTTTACTATTTTTAAAAAATACTCAATATTCACAAATTAAACATTTAACAACTTTATAATTGCATAAAAAAAAATTTCCTGTTTGTCAAACATTTAAAAAAGTGCTCACAATTTTAATTCTACATTTAATATAGTTGTGGAACTTTGTAATTTTAGAAATTTCTACTTTTCTGTCTTTTTTCAACATACGTCTATTTTTTAAAAAGGTACATTTTCTCTGGGGGCTGAACAACTGCACCAAAAAAATTACAAAGTGAGTGAGTGAATATTAAAGTCCCACTGTTAACCTATTTTTTGGCGACAACATCGCAGTTTTGAGCCATGGTTAAGTGATGAGATCTGTGCCTCTCCTATACCACACCAGTAGGAGGCCATTTGAGCGCTCGAAAGATGCCTAGGGGCAGTAATAATTCACTGTGGGAAATCACCTCAAATTCTGGATTTTGAGGGCTTACATAACATGGGCGGAAAAATAAATTCGACAACCTTACCCCCGCCCCCCCTTCTCTTTTTGCCAATGAGATGGATATCAATAAATGAGATTTTTTCTTTTACTGCCATTTTTTTAAGCAAACGGTATAAGTCACAATTATACTAAATGAACATTTTTAATTACTTTTATTATTTCAAATCCTAAGAAGGAAATTATTGTTAAAATAATGAATATGTGTTATTTTTGTACAATTTATTAAACACAAAGGAATGAAAAACTTTAAAATTAAAATAAAATATCAAAATGTTTTTGTCAGATAGTTTTTTTTTTTCTTTTTGAATGTTTTGTTCAGTAAATGTAAATAAATATATATGTCTAGGCTTCCTCCAT
Organism: Trichonephila clavipes; assembly: GCA_019973935.1. Lineage (NCBI taxonomy): Eukaryota > Metazoa > Arthropoda > Arachnida > Araneae > Nephilidae > Trichonephila > Trichonephila clavipes. The sequence continues at coordinate 83,677 of BMAU01000337.1, read as the reverse complement.
TCTGTTTTTTTTAACACTTATATATATGTTTAATCAAACGTCCAGAAAAAAGCAATCGTTTCAATAACTATCTGTAAATCTTTCTTTTGTTTATTATTTATAGAAAATGGATTTTTATTAATATATATATATATATATATATATATATATATATATATATATATATATATTTAAAAAGGATTATTTCTATTATTTCATTACTAAATAATTATTTGTTAATTAAAAAGTACATCGTCTATTATTTTGGATAAAAATACATTTTAGATACATTTTTAAGCTAACTATATGTAACGATTGATTGATTAATGAAAATCTGAAATCTCTTTATTATTTTAGATTCTTAGAAGCTAACTATGATTAAAAAATGATGAAAGTTTTTTGTTTTACTCAGAATTATTAGAATCATTTTCTTTTCATTGCTTTACATTAATAATTTAACTAACACAATATTGTTTTTTATAAGTCATAGATCGAAATCTAAAGATAAACCTTATCTATGAGGGGGAACAATAATTTTTTACACTAAAAATCCCGTGTAATGCTGGGCTATAGAGAGGGAAAAGAAACCTGTCTTAAATCGAAAATAAGTGTAACGAATTTCGAAAAAGGAAAATTTAATGACATAATTATAGAAATCACTCACGTGCGCGAGTGCAAACATGCATACAGAAACGCTGGCGTCATGAGGGAAAGAGAAAGCCCGTGCAACGCCGTTCCATGCAGCTAGTTATAAATAAAGAACCCAATAATCATTATAAATAAATATGACAAATGTAATATAATATATATATATATATGTAAATAAATAAAAAAACAATTATTTATAACGAATATTATGATTACATATAATAGTTATTGTATTTATATATTATTAATAAAATAATTACATAATATGTATTAAAATTAATAATAATTATCAATTAAAAAGTACTAAAAACTTGCGAAATTCCAAAAGATGGAAAAATATCAAGGTAGACATATTGTAAAAAATGTTATCTTATCTTGGCGAACATAAACAAAAACTTGACGCGTTCCCCGTGATATCAAGCTCTAGTTCCCAAAAGTTATATGACGAAATACAAACTTAAAAAGCAGAAGGTTAACTTCGCCGATCACAGAAAGCAATCCATCTATTATATTATGTGAAGCAGGTTAATATTTATAATTACTTATTTAATTAAAAAATTAAAAGTGGTAATTTAACTATATTTAATGTTTTTCAAAAATGATAAATGTATAACTTTGCATACTCAAAAGCATCGAAACATTGTCAAATTGTCATCCATATTTCCGGGAAAGAGGAGTGTGATGCCATTTTCTGAAAACTAATGACTGTGTTTATATTCTGTAGATCTGCTTTGAGATAGAATTCAATTTCTGTTACTTAACCAAATGTCAGCGACCATCCAAGAAAGTAAAGTTAATATTTGTTCTGATATCTATGTATTTATATAACTTCTGATTCATTTATTACTTTAGAAATTAACCCGATTTTAAATCTATACAAAAACAGATTGAAAATCCCCAGTAGATGTCGCTTTATATTCTGATGGCTTGTACTTCTCTATTTTAGGTGAAAACAGTGCGAGTCCTACTCTGTGCGTCTAACAGATAAAGATTCTTCACTATCAGTAGCTCGAATTACTTAAGTGAATTATGTATATATATAACTGACATATATAAGAGATCGCAGGGAATTCTAACAGAATCCTGATTTTCTGCGGATAGGTTTGCATAAGCAACCACAGGTGTCGCCTTTGTCACTTTACAAACATGATCACCCGAGCACTTGGTTTCTGAAGAAATCTGAAGCCCATGCTTCTATCCACCTTTTATCCGTTGGACGTATAGAGTAAGACTTGCATTATATTTTCATCTAAAATATAGTGATGCACCACCAGCCACATCAGAATCTGAAGCGACATCTACTGGGGACATTGAAGCTGTTTTTAAATTAAATTTTAAATTCGGGTTTCTATATTTATTTGATACAGCTATAGAATAATAGCCCAAATAAAATTAATTACTGTGCATATTGTTATTTATTTTCCTATGCGATTTGGTATTTCTTTTAAAATTTCGTTGACCGAGAAAGTATTTTTACCATGTCATTCTAATAACTTATCTATAATCGTATAGTTACAAATAGTGCTGTGCGCTGGATTTTTGAAAGCAAAAGAACACAAGAAAAAAAATTTATACTTTTCTAAGATGATAAATGAATTACAGAAGTTATATATATATATATATAGATATCAGTACAAATATCAACTTTCTTTCTTGTATAGTCGTTGACATTTGGTTTCGTCAATATTTAATGCAAATAAAACATTAGTGTTGTGAATAAAAATGATTTGTGTGAATGAGTGGCTGCATGGCGCCACGTTTTTGTAACTGTGAAGAGGTTGTGTGACGTCATTATGTTCTGTATATAAAAAGGGTGAAGCAATCACGTGCTTGCTCTAAAACACATTAAATCCCATTCACAAAACAAACTACAATAGACTACAAAAAGTAATTAAAAAGGAGCTTAAAAAATTCTCGGATCAAACATGGAAAATTAAACTTGAAGCTATGAATACACAAGACAACACTCTCTGGCAGTATCAAAAATTTTTCCGCAAAAAACGGTCTGATATTCCCTCTTTAAACAATACAGCAATCACTGGCGAGCAAAAAGCAGAATTACTAGCTAAAACTTTTCAAAGCAACTTCACGGAAAACATTAGACCGACAAATTTTAATACTAATATAGATTCAATCGTAACAAACACGTTGGAAAACTTCTTTTCCAACCCGCCCCCATTTCCTATCACTCAAACAGACCCCATTGAAATAATTAACTACGCCAAAAATTTAAAATATAATAAATCTCCAGGCGCTGACAAGATCACTAATAAAATGATTAAAAAGCTTCCTCTTAAAGCCATTCTAACTCTCACATTCCTAATTAATAAAATTCTCAAACTCAGACATTTTCCTAACAACTGGAAAAATGCAATAATTTTCCCAATTAAAAAACCAGGCAAAAATAATCATCAACCTTCTAGCTATAGACCTATCTGCCTTTTATCCTCCCTCAGTAAAATTACTGAGCATATTATACTTAACAGGATTAACACATTCATATCAGAATCTAACTTTATTAACCCAAATCAATTTGGTTTTACAAAGAGACTCTCTACATGCCACCCACTCCTTAGACTGACTGAGAAAATTACTTCTGGATTCCAGAGAGGCAGATCCACTGGAGCTGTTTTTCTGGATATCCAGAAAGCATTTGATCGAGTCTGGATTGGTGGCCTAATCTACAAACTTATAACTATTTCCCTCCTGCTCTCATACACCTAATCAATTCATATCTTACTAACGATCTTATCAAGTCCGAGTTAAAAAGATTCTCTATCAAATATCTATAAAGTCAACTTGGGGGCCCCGCAAGGTAGCTTGCTTGGTCCAATCATATTTAATATTTTTACTAACGATATTCCGACACACCCACACACAAGTCTCAACATTTATGCGGATGATACTGCCATAGCTACCACTTTCAAAAATCACAAATCCATCACCAAACACTTAAATAACCATTTAAAGCTACTAGAAACATACTTTGACACATGGAAAATCAAACTTAATGTTGAAAAAACAGTAGCAGTGCTGTTCACAAGGAAACGAAAAGCTGCAACACCGCCAACACTATATTCCACACCACTCCAATGGTCTCAAAACACAATTTACCTAGGACTTTTATACTTGATAATAAACTCACATGGAGACAACACATTTTATATACGCGAAACAAATTCTGGAAAGCTCTAAGACTAATTTACCCTCTAATTTGCCGGGATTCTACAATGATTAGAGATAACAAGGTACTTCTCTACACTGCCGTTCTGCGGCCCATATTAAGTTATGGTTGTCCTGTGTGGGGCTACGCTGCTAAAAGTAATTTAAAAACTCTTGAAATTTCCCAAAATAAAACTATTCGCATGATTGTTCATGCGAATATGTACATGAAAAATACGCATATCTACGAGGCATTAAAACTTCCGAATTTCAAAAGCTATATTCAAAAAATTGCCATTAACTTTTTTAACTCATTACCTCAAACAAATAACTATCACATCATTAATCTAGAGAAATATACCCCTAATGACAATACTAAAAGACCTAGGAGAATTCTCCTAGACTCCTATAATCCTCCCTAACATTTAATAACCTCATTTGCCTTTTGGCAAATGAACTGCTAAATTTTTATTTATACTCTACTATCAAATTATTTAATTAACTCAATATAATCTTTCTATTTGTCTTATACCGCTTACCCACACAGGCTACCTTCCCTTTCAATTTGTTATTTAAACTCCAGGGCAGCCAGCCAAGTGCCAGTTCACTTATCAACACACAAGGAACCACTACAACTTCAGGAAGAACTTTTAAACTTCGAATTCTAATTTAACCACATCTCTCTACTATCAACAAAAGCCAGGGTGTCTCTCTTATTAAGGACAATTTAATTTCACAGGCACCATTCACAAGTTACGATATGGGATGGAGGCTCGCTTCGCGAGCCATATGCCCAGCGACTGACAGCGACGTGCTTACTCTCACTCAGTAGTTCTGAATAAAATAAGTTACTTTAATTGACTGACTCGAGACTGAATTTCTTCCTCCAACGCCGAGCATCGGGTAGATGAGCTCGCAGAATTTTAGAATTGAAATTGTTCTTTACATAAGTTTTTGGTACCCTCGGCGGGATTGGTTGCTGATTGGAAGAGAAACTGAAACCGAATTTAAATTATTGAACTTTGAACTATTGAACTTAACTTTTTGAACTATAAAATGGAAGTGAATGCTTTGAAAGCGGAAAGAAAAGGGCTGAGAACAGCATTTTCTCTCAGTCTGAAAAAGATTGAAACCGAACTCATAAAAGAAAACATCGATATGAATCAACTTTCGATTCTGAAAACTCAATTTATGGATAAATTTCAGAGACTCGACACTTGTCAGAGTCAAATTTCTGAACAACTCTTGGATACAGAAGATGTCGTGCAAGAATATTTAGATGATATGGAAGACACAGAAAACTACCGTGACCGCTACATCGAAATGTGTACTCGAGTAGATTTGAAAATACGAGAAACCGTTGTTCCTACCGAATCTGAAAAGAGAAGCTTTAAATTACCGAAAATCGAACTGAAGAAGTTCAGCGGTGAAGCTAAAGACTTTTTGGCCTTCTGGAGTAAGTTTCAGAAAATTCACAATGATAAAAGCATTGCGGAAGACAAAATGCAATATTTATTGCAATCCATGGAATCAAAATCGAAAGCAGAACGATTAGTGTTGAGTTTCCCTGCAACGGCGGAAACTTTTCCTAAAGCCATTGATCAATTAAAAGAGAGATTCGGTCGTGAAGACCTGTTAGTACAAATTTAAGTACGTGAACTTTTAAATTTAGTAATGAAGAACGCTGTTTCTGGAAGAACGAAAACTGATTTGTCGGCCTTGTACGATGAACTTGAAGGGAAATTACGTTCGTTAGAGAGCCTTGGACGAACACAAGAAAAATATGGAGATTTCCTTACATCATTGGTAGAGTCCTGCTTACCCGAGGACATCCTGATGGCCTGGGAAGGAAAACGGAATACTGAAACAGACGCTAAAGGATCGCGAACTCTAGAACACTTTATCACTCTCCTTCGCCTGGAAGTCCAAGGGGAAGAGATGGTGCAGTTGGCAAAATCCGGTTTTGGAACTCATATCCGAAAAAAGATTCTCCAACTGAAAGGGTTAAGCCGACTGAATTAATGACTGCATCAACTCTGGCGAGTTCCGGAAAGTCCTCAGGTAAGAAAATCAATAACTGTGTATTTTGTGAGAAATATCATCCCAGTGAAAATTGCTTTAATGCTAGAAAAATGTCTTTAAATGCTAAGAGACAATTGTTATTAAGAAAAGGTGCTTGTTTTATTTGTTTAAATAGATCTGGACATTTGAGTAAAAATTGTGATATTAAAAATTATATTAATTGTTCTAAATGTAATTATTCTCATTTTGAAATTATGTGTCTAAAATTAAATAAGAATTATTATCAAAAATTGTGTTCCATAAAAACTGAAAACTCTCTATCAAGTAACTGCATTAGAAACCAAAGTATTTACTTTCAAACTCTCTGCGTTTTCATTCGCATTAAAGATCAGGAAAAAGGAAAGTTAGAGTTCTGATTGATACCGCTTGTGAAAATAGCTACATTAGTGAAAGTGTTACTAGTATTTTGAAGGCCACTCCACTTAGAGAGGAAACTATAATTCATTCTCTATTCGGGGGCAACGAAACTAAACCGAAACATCACAGCGTATATTCTATTAAAGTTAGTGATATGATACGCTCTTATGCATGTTGTTTTGAAGTGCTATCCAAAAAGAAAATATGTGGATTTATTTCTAAGATTGAGGATAAGCGTATTTTAAATGAGTTAAAAAATAAAGAAATTATTTTATCGGATTTAAATTGTAAAGAAACGGAAATTGGGCTTTTGATTGGGGCTGATAATATAGGAAAATTATTGACTGGGAATTTAATTGAATTTGATTCGGGTTTAACAGCTATTGAAACTAAACTAGGATGGACGGTAATTGGAAAAGTATGTTCGAACGACAAAAACGTTATGTTAACGACATCGTCTTTGCATGTTCGGAATGTTAGCGTCAAAGAATTATGGGAACTTGATGTTTTAGGAATAAAGGATCCCTTACTTAATGAGAATACGAAAGAAAATTTTGAATTAACCGATTTTAAGAATAAAATGAAAATTCTTCCCGATGGAAGATATGAAGTTAAACTCCCATGGAAACGTAACTCTGAAAATTTGCCCAGTAACAAAGAACAAACATGGAAAAGACATCTACGGATGATGAATAAATTAAGAAACGGTAAATTTTTTGATGATTATAAAAGCGTGTTTAGGCAATGGGAAGATTTAAATATCATTGAATGTGTGCCGGAAGTAGAATTGAACAATGAATGCCATTATTTACCGCATAGACCCGTGGTTAAATTAGATAGTGCGATTTTAAAAATACGACCCGCATTCGATGCTTCGGCCCGTGAAAAAGGGAAACCATCTTTGAACGACTGTTTATATAAAGACGTAAACCTTATTGAACTGATACCTGACATTTTAGATCGTTTTAGAATTTATCCAGTCGGAATTATAGCCGATATTGAAAAGGCGTTTTTGATGCTATCTGTTGCACCGAAAGATAGAGATTATCTCAGATTTTTTCCCCATGCAGTGAAAAACAATTAGTGTACAGGCATTGTCGAGTTGTGTTTGGGGTGTCTTCAAGCCCTTATTTATTGAATGCATCTATTATGCATCTTTTGGAAAACTGTAATTCCGAATGTAAGGAAGTTGCACAAAAGTTAATTGATTGATTGATTGAATATTAACGTCGCACTGTTCAGCTACACGAGGGCTTTTGGCGACGGACCACGTAATTTTGAACCATGGTCAAGTGACGTGGATGACACCTGAGCTGGCACCCCCCTCTCCTAACTACCACACCACACCACCGGGAGGACGTTTCAACTCTCGACAGATTTAACGTGCATCGCTGCCCTACACGGCGGGTCTTTAGTGGTACTGGGATCGAACTCGTGACCAGGCAAACCACGATCCGATACCTATACCACTCGGCTACCGCGGCCACTGCACAAAAGTTAAAATCTTCCTTTTATGTTGATAATTGTGTAACTGGTGTTTTCAGTGCTGATGAAATAGAGATATTTATTGAGAAAACTAAATTAATTATGTCGGAAGGATGTTTTAATTTACGTATTTTTGAGAGCAATGTGGCGAGTAAAAGTGTTGATAAACACTCAGGCGAAACTTTTATTTTGGGTATCATCTGGGACTTGGATAATGATGTTTTGAAATGTTGCACGAATTTCGACTCATTAACATGCGAAGTGAAAATAACGAAACGATTAGTTTTGTCTACTGTACAAAAGGTTTTCGATCCTATTGGAATGTTGGCGCCGTCTACATTGCTCCCAAAATTACTATTGCAGGAAATATGGAAAATGGAAAAAGCATGGGATCAGGAACTACCTCAGAATATTGTAAACAAATTTATGAAATGGTTTAATGAAATTCAAATTTTGAAAGATGTAACTGTACCACGTTGTATGAAAATTGATATTTTTACTGAATTACATGTATTTGTTGATGCAAGCAAGGGGTCATATGCGGGATGCGTCTTTGCTCGATCAATAGTTGACTCTAGAGTTAGCGTAATTCTCGTTAGAGCGAAGTCTAGAGTAGCTCCTCTCTCAAACTTTTGAGTATACCGCTTCTAGAACTAATGGCTTGTTGTGTAGGTGCTCGACTTGTACATTCTATTTTGAAAGCACTTAATATGCCGGACTTGAAAGTTACTCTTTGGTCCGATTTCACAACAGCACTTTGGTGGATTAAAGAATAAGGAAATTGGTCAGTTTTTGTAGCTAATAGGGTAAAGGAAATTAGACAACTAACTCAAATTCAGTCATGGAAGTATGTTCCAGGAAACATGAATATCGCGGATTTACTCTCTCGTGGCTGTTCTCCACGACAAATGCTTAATTCTAGATGGTGGGAGGGGCCTTCCTGGTTGAAACAAAATTCGGAATATTGGCCAGATGGTGAACACAGTTGCGAGCCTCAAGAAGTTAACGTAGAGAGAAAGAAAACTAAATATATGCGAATGTTGATCTAGCAAACGATGCACCCCCTTGCTTATATGTAATGTGTCTGATTATGATAAAATGATAAGAGTATTTGCATGGATTTTAAGATTTGTAAATAATTGTCGCAAAGACTATAACAAATAAAAGGAACATGAACTTTCTGTTGCTGAAATTGAAAATTCTGAGAAACAATTGATTCGTTTAACTCAGACATATTATTTACCTGATGTTGAATCTTTAAAATTTGTTACTTTTATTGATAATGATAATATTTTAAGAGTAAAATCTAAAATAACTGAACGAAATGATGAAAGTTCTTTTTTGTATCCTATATTGTTACCTGATAAATGTGAATTTACAAAACTTTTGATTAGATCTATACACAAAAAGAACTGTCATGCAGGAATCCAAATAATGCAATTATTAATTAGAGAAAGGTTCTGGATTATCAGAGCTAGAAAAACTATTAAGAGTTTTTTGAATGAATGTTTTATTTGTGCTCGTTTTAAAGTGAAATCATTGTCAAGCGGACCATCACCTTTACCACCAAATCGTGTGAATGATTGCGCGATATTTGAAGTTGTAGGAATTGACTTAGCTGGACCTCTGTTTTTAAAAACTGGTGAAAAAGTATGGATTATATACATTGTTTACTTGCGCAGTCAATCGCACACTATATCTTGAATTAGTAAACGCTTTGTCTTCTGATGCCTTTTTGCTAGCCCTTAGGCGTTTCATTGCCAGGCGCGGGAGGCCCAGGATAATTTACTGTGATAACGGTACTAATTTCCGAGGTGCTTTCAATGACCTTGCGAAATTGGATTGGCATAAAATATCGAGAGAAACATCAACTCAAAAAATAGTTTGGAAATTTATACCACCCACCGCCGCATGGTGGGGAGGCTGGTGGGAAAGGTTGGTTCGCATTATCAAGGAACTATTGAGACGTTCTCTTGGAAAATCAATATTGTCCTATGAAGAATTGTCTACAGTGATTTGTGATTGCGAATTTTTAATCAATAGTAGACCTTTAACTTATATATCTGAAAATCCACAGGAATTGATCCCTCTTACTCCAGCGATGTTTTTAATAGAGAATCGCTGTTCCGATACTACCGATATTGACGAATTGAATTCGAGAGACATAAGAAAAAGAATGAAATATAGAATTAAACTTTTAAGTGATTTAAGACAACGTTTCAGGAAAGAATATCTAAGTGAGCTAATACAAAAACAGAATGATAATCGGGTGCGGGAAACCCGAATTGGGGAAATGGTCTTAATTGGAAACGACAATAAGAAACGTTTGTCGTGGCCTATGGCTAAGATTATAGAATTAATCCCTGGTCGAGATGGGGAAATTCGAACAGTTCGGCTAAAAACTCAACATGGAACAGTAATACGCCCCATGCAACGTATCTTCCCTTTGCAAGTACAAGCGATTGCTAATATTGATAAGGAGTTGAAAGAGGAATCAATTTCTGTTAAAAGTACTAAACCTGAAAAGGTCTTGAATACTAATGATGCAATTGTAAAAAAATATACTTCTTCTGGAAGGTTGGTTAAAGAACCGAAGAGACTTGATCTTTTGAATTGTAACTGTTATAGGTTTGAGACTCTCCCCAAGTCTCAAAGGGGGGAGTATGTTGTGAATAAAAATGATTTGTGTGAATGAGTGGCTGCATAGCGCCACGTTTTTGTAACTGTGAAGAGGTTGTGTGACGTCATTATGTTCTGTGTATAAAAGGGGTCGAGCCACACGTGCTCACTCTCACTCGGTAGTTCTGAATAAACTAAGTTACTTTAATTGACTGGCTCCAGACTGAATTTCTTCCTCCAACGCCGACCATCGGGCAGATGCAGCTCGCAGAATTTTAGAATTGAAATTGTTCTTTACAATTAGTGTTTGGCAAAAAAAAAAAAAAAGTAGTAATGAACTACTCAACAAGAATAAATGTAAATAATGTGCTTTATTGCTGTTTTATTCATAATTGTTTATTATTGGAATAAATGTCGGCTTAGTTTGTTAATTGGTGCCGTAAAATTAATTTAAAAGTAACTTAAAATGTAAAATAGTTGGCGTCCACGCATTTCAAATCGTAATGGAAAGCGAAAAAGCTTAATGAACAGGATTGCGGAAGTCATTTACAGTTTGCATTAATAATATTGAAAAAACAATCGAAGATGGGAAATCGTCAACCGATGATTTTATTGAAATGCAAAAATTGTGTCAGGATAAATTTAGAAGTTTGTTAGAAAGCCGAAAAATTGTTTCGGCAGGCTATCCTAAGCAAAGAAAGCTACGACGTTTGAAAAAGATTTAGAAGAAGCAGAAGGCTACAGAGATAGGTAATGTAAATATTTATTTAGTTTAGAAAAAATGATACAAGCATCGGCGTCGTCAGAAAAAAGTGCATCTCAATTAGATATTTCACAAAAAACGAAAATGCGACTTCCAAAAATTGAATTGGTAAAATAATCAATGGTGACATTAAAGAATGGCTCAAATTTTTGAGTCAGTCCAAACGTATTCATGAAGATGTTGACTTGCATAAACAGGACAAATTCCAGTATTTGATCCAAAGCATGGTGGTCGGAACACGAGTTCGAGATCTTGTAGATGGATATCCACCTACAGCGGAAAATTATGATAAGTGCATCGACAGTTTACGGATGAGATTTGGGAGCAAAGAACTATTAATCGAGTTCTACGTAAGAGAACTGCAGTCTCTTGTTATCAAGAATGTAACAAATTCCAGAACTGGAAGTGGAATAACTCAACTTCACGATCAATTACAGTCGAATTTAAGGTCACTTGAATCCATCGGCAGGACGTCAGATAAGTATGCAGCAATGTTGTTACCCCTAGTAGAATCCTGCGTATCTGAGGACATACTCCGTATTTGGCTAAGAAATCCATCTACCTAAAGAAGAATTTTATAGTCAAAAATTAACGCAGTTGTTAAAATTTCTCAGATTGGAAGTGGAAGGCGAACAAAGAGTTTTGTTGGCAAAATCTGGTTTGAAATCAGATGTATTTCCAGAAATAAAACGGAGCAAAGTCACCAAAATGATGATGTAAATACTTTACCTACAAGTGCAGCTTTAGTGAGCACAGGTAAGGAAGAGAGGCCAGTTAAAAAATGTATATTTTGTAGTAAATTTAATAATAAGAGTTCTGAATGTTACATTGCTAAAAAAATGTCTTCAGTGGATAGAAAGAGTGTTTTAATTAAATCTGAGGCGTATTTTAAATGTGTAGAAGAGAAACTTTCAGCCCGTTCTTGTCGAAAGAAAAATGTACGTTGTGGCTTTTGTAATGATAAATGGTATCACATTTTGTTATGCCCTAAAAAAGAATTAAATAAAGTAGATATTGAAAAGGCAGTAAGTAACACTCTTTCTCACCAAATTCAGGGAAATTCGTATGTATACTTGCAAACGATTGCACTAAAGGTCAGTGGAGGCAACAGGGAGCTGGTCATGCGATGTTTATTGCATAGTGGGTCAGAAAATTCATACATAGCTCAAAGGGCCATTTCTCAATTAAGCTTGAGGTCAGTTGGGAAATAAACCTTGATTCACGGTTTGTTTGGGGGAGGAAATCAAGCCCCAAACAACATTCGAAATGTAATATAAAAATAAAAAAACCTAAATAGTAACTTTTCCTGGCCGCTTGAAGTATTGTAGGAGGAAAGGATTTGTGGCATTTTGCCAAAAATTAATATTTAATATTTAATTTCTGAACTAGAGAAGAAGAATATTTATGTTCCAGATGTAGGTTCTCGTTTATCAGATGTTGATCTCTTATTGGGAGCAGATGCACTAAGATTGATTTATGCGGGAAAGCTTATTAAATTAGAATGAGGTTTAATGCCTGTAGAGACACATTTGAGATTTGCATTAATGGGTAAGGATACTAAAAGTAATCAAGCAAAGTCCTTACCTACTGTAAATGAGCAACAGAAGCCTAGGTCTGCCATGAGCATGTTGTCCAATCAAATATTGTCCTTAGATGTTAAGGAATTGTGGAGTTTGAAAACCAATGGAATAAGAGCTCCGGTAGAAAATTTAAAGGGAAAGAAATTTAATTCCGAATCCATAAAAAGGTTTGAAAACGAGTTAGATATTCCTCTGGACGGAAGGTATCAGTTAAAATTACCGTTCAAAATAGAAAACAACTTGGCGAGTAACAAAAACATAACTTCGAAAAGATACCAAAAAAATGTATCAATGTATAATCGAAACTAATTGTTTTGATGATTATGTGTCTGTTTGCAAAGAAAGGAAAAATCTAGAAGTAATTGAAAGAGCCCCAGATAATGAAATATTTAAGGTTGGGTATTATCTACCTCATAGACCCATACTGACACCTGCTAAAACCATTAAGATACGCCTTGTTTTTGATGCTACTGCTAGGGAGAGAGGAAAATCTTATTTTAACGATATGCTTCATAAAGGCCCTAGTTTGATAAAGTTAATACCAGACATATTAGATAGGTTTCGTTTGTACTCGATTGCCCTATCAGCCGACATTGAGAAAGCCTTTCTGCAGTTAGCTATAGCCCCTGAACATAGAGCTGGGAATTTCAAAAACCCAGCAGATGTTCTATCAAAGGGTTGCTTGCTGTCCGCAACAATTGTTAGATTTAAAATGGTTTGAAGGCCCCACCTCACTAAGGAACGATTCAGGGGATTGCACAATGGCAAAAGTGGATTTTGAGGTTAAAGGGATAAATGCTGAAAGTAGAAAGGTTACATTGTGTAGTGTTAACATAAAAGAAAACTTTCCTTGGTACGCACAGAAATTTCCAAATTATCACTCTATAATCAGGTTAGTAGCATAGATTAAGAGATTCATTGTTAACTATCGTAAGTGGCCTGAGGATAGAAATGGGGGAGAAATCTCTAATTTAGAATTTGAGAATGCGGAAAAGATACTTATAAGGACTGTTCAAAGAGAATGTTTCTCTGAACCATGGAATGTACCTATAATCAATGTATTTAAAGAAAATGAGGGATTATTGCGTATTAAGACTAAAATTACCGAACGTAAGGATGATCCTTGCTTTTTTACACCCATCCTCCATCCAGCAAATTGTTCGTTAACCACACGACTAATTGAGTACTTGCACAAGTCCATTTGTCACGCGGGTGCGTACTCAAATATTGCTTTCAATAATAAGGGTAAAATGTTGGATTTTAAAATTGAGAAGATTATTAGAAAGTATGTCGTGTGCAGACGATAGCAGGACCAGCTGCCAGTGCTCCTGTTGCCTTGCCTGAAAACCGAATTAGGGATGAACGGTATTCAAGGTAACATTATTGATTTCGCCAGCCCCCTCTTCCTTCTAAATGGTGATAAAGTGTGGATTGTCTTATTTACATGTGATGTTTTCCGAGCCGTACATCTTGATATTGTAACCACTTTGTCAATTGAAAGTTTTTTTGTTTTCATTGCATCGGTTCATAGCTCGTAAGCGCAGACCGAAGCAAATATATATAGACAATGGAACCAATTTTAGAGGTTCTGTTACGGAATTACAAGGTCTAGACTGGAGTAAAATACAACGCGAGACTGAACTTCAAAGCATAAAACGGAATTTCATCCCACCCACCACGGCTTGGTGGGGAGGATGGTGCGAAAGGCTCGTTGGCCATTTTTTCTTATGAAGAGTTACGCACCATTTGCTGTGACTGTTAAGGAATCATAAACTCTCACCCGTTAACGTATACATCAGAGGACTCAGAGGATTTGGTGGCCTTTACTCCAGCTATGTTCTCATGACCAACACCACTGCTGAAGTAATAGACCTAGATCTCAATGATTTTGCTAAATTCCAACGAAGAGTGAGATTCCGTGCCAAATTAATCAAGGATCTGAAAAGTAGATTTCGTAAGGAATATTTAGGACTGTTGGCTCAAAAACCTTCCAAGCCAATATCTCACAAAATGAAAGTTTGAGAAATTGTTGAAAATCCTAACAAGAAGAGGTTGTATTGGCCTTTGGCTAAGATGTTAGAATTATTACCAGTTAGGGATGGTAATGTGAGAACCCTGAGGCTGAAATGTGGTAATACAGAGATAATTCTACCTATTCAAAAGGAGCCATTCACGTCCTTTGGAAATACAGCCTCATGAACTTCCTATTGCAGCTGTTGGTATGGAAAGGGTTCCAGAGTCACCGAACAAGTCTTAAGTGCCAGTTGACTACAGTGATCAAGAAATCAACCCAGAGTTGATAGAAGTGACTCCTGTTGTGGACGTTTGTAAGCTTTTGAGGTGTGAACGTAAGATCAAACCGCCTCAAAACTGGACTTATTGAACTTGACGGTCTTCTTTCAGTGGAGTGTGTTACGTCAAGATTAAATATAAATAAACTATTATCGTTAAGCACAAAGTAGTATATGAACTACTCAGCAAGATTAAATGTAAAACTATAATCGTTTGGCGAAGTAGTATATGAACTACTAAAGAAGAATAAATGTAAATAATGTTCTTTATTTCTGTTCTATATATAAATGTTTTTATTGGAATAAAGGACGGCTTATAGTTTGCTTCTTGGTGCCGTAAAATTTATTTAAAAGTAACTTAAATATGTAAAAGTAACAGAATTATCTCAAAACCGATCGACAGCGTATAAATAAGCAACAGTTTTTAGAAAATGTCGTCGCACTCTTCTCTCCTCGAAATATAGATACGGATTTTATAATGTTTCAATGCGTTTGGGTATGAAAATTTAAAAATAAACATACATTTATCTTTTTTTAAAAAATAATGTTGACTACACACTGCTTTTAGTATTTCAACTGACTATAAATATTGACGAAGTCACCATGAATGTCTCTTCGAGGCCAGGAAAAATCTTCAGATTTTTTGAGTCCTTGGGCCTATACAAAAGTAGGCCCTACCTGACCTGAGATCTTTAAAAGCAAACAGTATACAAATAACATGTATTGTCAAATACTCGTTCAAACAATCATTTGAAAGAAATGAATATGCAAGACTTATGTTCTCAAAAACTGGCACAAATCGCGGCTCGACCGATAACCTAAATGACCTATTTCGACTAAATGAATTGAATGATTGTTTATGATATTAGGCCTAGGTCAAGACACAGGTAACGGTCATCAAATACTAAATCAGTCGTACCATTTTTGTCAGTTGACATGCGGCTTGAAATTCCCTGTTATTCGGAAAATATGTACAAGAATAATTTTGACCACATTAAATTATCCGGATCAAGATCTTATTAAGAAAGAGTCGAAAACAAAACGAGGCCCTGACCCAGTTGGCTCATGCCTTAAGATATCCCTGGATGTCCGGTTGGTCTGAAGTTATTCAGGCACTCAAACTGACCCATATTTCTCATAGATTAATTGCTTTCTGTCTGATTGACGAAGTTGACCATCATGCTTTTTTATTTTGTATTTTCATCATGGATTTTTGTTATAAAAGTGTGATAAAGTATAACTTTTTGCATGAACATTTATACGTTTGGCGAAAACCAAAAGCAGTGAAAGATTTCAGCAAATTCAATACAAACTGCTGTGTGACGGGGCTTCATCGCGACTTCTAATAAAAACAAACTCTTGGGAAAACTTTGGGGCCAGAATGGCAACTCTTTCCAGCCAACTCAAGAAGAGAACGCGGTTATGTAGATTAGGAATGTGTATATATTGGAGCTTCAGTATTCGCGAAGGGTTCTAAGAGTTCTTAGAGGAGGTTCCCGTCGTTATGACGAGGTCTAGTAGTGCCAGTGAAGTTCCAGGAGAGTTCTAAGTGAAGTTTGAAACCAGAAGATAAGCCCTTTGCCGGATCAAGTTAGATCAAGGAGTATATTGACGATATAAGAACCGTAGCTGTTCGTCGTGAAATAGTGGTAAAATAGTTTAGATTAAGCTTTAAGACTAGAGCGGATTCTTGTAAGTTAGGAAAACATCTATAAATATAGATTCGGTGGTTTATTGCGCTATTTGTTAGAATTACTGTTTATATCTCCTCAATCCTGATCATAAGCCTCCTAGACGTGTTGTTTTGCTGAATATAAATTGAGATTATAATAAACTAATTTTATTATGGAAGCGTTTGGTGGTCAGTCTTTTATCCCCTCAATCCTAGGTGGCATGGATGATGAAGAAATGATACTGATAGCCCATGGGGTATTATCATTGTATCATTTTACTGAAATTTTATAGCGATAGAATAACACCAACCAGTTTTAACATATATATGTCACAGGGAAAAAATTCAATTAAGAATTACATCAAATCTCTAAGGGAGATGATCAATTCAAGTTAACAATATTCATTCTACTAATCGCAATATAAACGCGGGACTACCTCAGGGCTCGCCCCCACTTTATTTAACATTTACGTAAGTGACGACCTTAGGACCAGCCAAACCACAGTTTGTATGTTTGTGGACGATACGGCAATTCTGAGTCAACAACTTATCACACACTCTACACAAACACATTGCGAGACTAGAAGAATGGTTCTCGATTTGCAAATACAACTGAATGTTAGCCAAACTAAGGCTAACTGTTCTCGCATCATATAAGGAAAAAACCGTCAGATTTATACCTTTATGATACACACGTACCCTAGCCTAATAATACTAAATACCTCGGAGTCATCCTCGACAAGACATTACACATT
Source organism: Trichonephila clavipes (assembly GCA_019973935.1). Lineage (NCBI taxonomy): Eukaryota > Metazoa > Arthropoda > Arachnida > Araneae > Nephilidae > Trichonephila > Trichonephila clavipes. The sequence continues at coordinate 66,284 of BMAU01000337.1, read as the reverse complement.
ACTTCAAACAACACATTACACGGATTAGAAAAAATTTCAATATTTTCGTGGCTAAAGTATACCACTTATTTCCCGGAAATCTGTTTTATCTCTTTCAAAAAAGCTTATTTATGCACTGATTCTTCGACCAACGTTAATTTATACGACCCCCATTTGAGGGCACGCAGCCCATTAATAAACCCATTAATAACCCTGAAATAACCCAAAATAAATTATCCGAATGATAACTAATGCTAATTGGTTCATGAGGAACGAAGATACCTCAGATCCGCACTTAACTTAAAAACTATCTGAGATGTTATTAAAAAAATCCTCTCTATTAACTTATTTAATAAAATAGATAATCGCGATAATTGAGCAATTGCTCGCATAGAAAAATACCTCCTAATTCCCCTCTTCAATAGACCAAGAAATATCTTGATATAACTTTTTTCTATAGTTTTTCACTAACTCATCTCCACATGAATTCTTTTCCATTTCATCCGATCTACTATTGACTAAACTCGCTCTCCTCCAATGGGAGAAGAGCAGGGCGGCCAATAGCATTGCTCTCTCTGGGCCAGAGTCTCTGCACTCAAGATACCCCCACCCAATGGATCTCTCGAAACATTGCTACCCGATTGGTCTGTCACCGAGGCAAGCTAACTCACCATTCATCCCGTCAAGCGTTGACAATAGGAACCCCCAGCTTCCACCTCCATCCGATAGATCACTTTGAGGAGGAAGGTTAGACACCGAGGTGAAAGCACGTTCGCCGAGCGAGCTCCCACGTCTGGCATTACTGCGCACTTTCTAGGTTGTAGCTATAGCTCTTTTCAGAGCTGAGTCGACTTGCTGATCACAACTATAATCTAACGTTGATGGCCATGGCTTCGAATACTGATCTCCCCACGGATATGGACTTTCAAAATGCTACACTCCCAAAATCTGGAAATTCAACCCCGGAACGACCGAGTGGACCAACCCCATGTACGAAACTTGAGGCAACCAAGGGCGATATCCGTCGCTACACCCTGATTGTTCAAGGCTTCGAAAATATGATCTCCTCTCTAAGACACTCAAATGCCCAGGACGAACATTACCCCACCTTCGTTGAGATGGTCAAGCAATGTTCCATGTACGAAGATCTTCTAGAAAAAGCGGTAAGTGAATTTGGCAATCTACCTTACTGTGATACCCCTGGCTGCCCTGTATATGAAACCCCCACTTCATCTTCAGTAAAACCCCAACCTACTAAAAGAAAGAACGAGGACTCTCCCCCAGGAAAAGTCTCTAAAAATAACTTAACCTATAAAGAAAAATTTAAAATTAACTTACAAAATCGTTTTAATAATCTACAACCCAAGGATACGAAAGCAGCAGGAACTTCCCGAACCAACACCACCAAAAACACCACATTAATACCTAGGGCAAACAATCCCGGAGCTAAAAATCTCCCACCTCCAGTTTTTCTAAAATATACGGAAGATCATAGAATCCAAATGAAAACACTTAACGACATATACCCTGAGTTACGTAGCAAACTCACCGGAGAGTACATAAAATTATACTCTGACACAGACGAAGAAAGACGTGAATTAATTCATAAACTCGACGAACTCAAATTTCAATACTTCGCCATTAAACCTAAAGCTGAAAGACCTATAAAAGTTGTAATCAAGGGACTTCCCCGAGATTCCAACCCTCAAGATATAAAAAATGACCTAGTTGAACTAGGATACACGGTCGATAAAGTTTCGGAACTTATCGGCCGAATTACTAAGCAACCTCTTCCAGTACTTCTAGTCTCACTCCCCAGGAACATTTTTAATGCAAAAATTTTTGAACTCAAAAAAGTAAGCTACATGAACGTTACTGTGGATGGTTAAGATGGCATAAGGGTTACCCAATTCTATTCCTGTAACCGATTTCACCACACAACAGAAAATTGCCACATCACTCCAAGGTGTCTGAAATGTGGCGAAGCTCACCAAACGCGCGATTGTCAAATAGAAAGGATCGAAAACCCCTACTGCATTAATTGCGAAACATACGGACACATGGCAAACTACTCCGGCTGCCCCAAATTCCCCAAACCTCGTAAAGGTACCCAAGAAAAAACAAACACAGTTAATAGCATAGTCAGACCTGGAACATCATATTCACAAGCTGCAAGTACCTCCAACTCAACTAACACGCAACAGATGGCATCACATGTCAAGGGAGCTCCTGCTGCTTCAGTAACAAACCAGGCCAATCAATCTAACTTACCGACCTCCCCTACAGCCAATTTTAACAATAACGGAACGTTTGATATGAATTTCATCACTCAACCTCTTCAACAAACAATATTAGCCCTCTCCATGCTTACCCAACATATTGGTAACGCAACAAGTCTTACCCCACCTCCCCAACCTTTACAATCTAAGAAATCAAAAAATAAAGAACAACGCAAAAAAGAATTACACGCCCTTTTCGAGGCACTCATAGAATATGAAGATGATTAGTCGAACATTGATTGGCCTGAGTTTGTGTTCATGGAATGCAAACGGCATACTTAGTATAATAAACGAATTTAAACTATTTGTAGAGAAGTACTCTCACGACATTATTTTAGTGCAAGAAACAAAACTGAGACCTATACACAACATTAGAATAGTAAATTACACATGTTACAGAAATGACCGCGTTACGGAAGGACATGCTACCGGTGGTGGTACTTTAATACTTATCAAAAATTCCATTAATCACTTTAATCCGCTAATTCCCCAACTTCAGTACTCTGAAGCTACCATTGTTACAATTAATCCTCCAAATTTCAATCCCCTCACAATTATTAGCATTTACAATCCTCCTAGTTCTGACAATAGACTTTTTACGCGTGACATTGAAAATTTATTTCAGATCAACAGTAGTTGTGGGATTTTTGGCGATTTTAATGCCACAAACAACGCTTGGCACTGATCCAAACATTCCACACGGGAAAATCAACTTAAAAATTTTACAGACACTCTTGGTATCGAAATTGCATACCCCGACACCCCGAGCAGATTCGGGCACAATTCATCTAATACATTGGATTTCGCGCTCATAAACAACTTTCAATACCCCTACACAATTCTCTCTATTCCGGAAATTTCTTCCGACGACAACTCCGTTATTCTTAATTTTTCTTTTAATTCTAATATTCACAAGGATAATACTAGAGCAGTTACCACCTGTTGGTCAAAATTTTCCGAGTCATTAATAATAACATTCATATTTCGGACTTTGAAAAAAATCACAAATCCCGATATCTTAGAAAATAAAATCAACCTTTTCACCGAAGCTGTCCGCTCCGCCTACGAACACGCCTCCCGACCAATCACAAACAAGAATCACACTTAGACTCCACAACACATACAAAACCTCATAAGACAGAAAAATAAAGCCAGAAAAACCTTTCAAAACACTTTAAATCCCATTCATAAAACAAATTATAATAGACTACAGAAAATGATTAAAAAATTCTCTGATCAAGCCTGGAAAATTAAATTAGAAGCAATGAATACACAAGATAACACCTTATGGCAGTATCAAAAATATTTCCGCAAAAAACGTTCAGATATCCCCTCCTTAAATAATACGGCAATCACTGACGAACAAAAAGCCGAATTATTAGCAGAAACATTTCAAAGCAATTTCACAGACAACATAAGACCTGCAAACTTTAATACTAACATCGATGCACTTGTAACTAACACGTTAGAAGATTTCTTTTCTAACCCGCCTTCTACTCCTATCACACCAACTGACCCGATTGAAATCATTAATTATGCCAAAAAATTAAAAAACAATAAATTTCCAGGTGCCGATATGATCTCAAATAAAATGATCAAAAAACTTCCACTTAAAGCCGTTTTAACTCTTACTTTCCTCTAATTAACAAAATTCTCAAAATAAGACATTTTCCTAATAACTGGAAAAATGCAATTATTTTCCCAATTAAAAAACCAGGCAAAAACAATCATCATCCTACAAGTTATAGACCTATCTGCCTTCTATCCTCCCTCAGTAAAATTACTGAACATATCCTTAACAGAATTAACACCTTCATTTCAGATACAAACTTTATTAACCCAAATCAATATGGTTTCACAAAGCGACTCTCTACTTCCCACCCACTCCTACGACTGTCTGAGAAAATTGCTTCTGGATTCTAGAGAGGCAGGTCCACTGGAGCTGTTTTTCTGGATATTCAGAAGGCATTTGATCGGGTCTGGATTGGTGGTCAAATTTAAAAACTCATAATTAACAATTTCCCACCCGCTCTATATAATACAGATAATCAACTCGTACCTCACTAACAGATCCTATCAAGTTCGTGTTAAGGATTCTCTCTCCAATGTCTATAACGTCAACATAGGGGCGCCGCAAGGGAGCTTACTTGGGCCAATTATTTTTAATATTTACATTAATGACATACCTACACATCCACAGACAAGTCTCAATATTTATGCGGATGATACTGCCATTGCAACAACATACAAAAATCACAAATATATCACCAATTACATAAATGATCATTTAATGCTGCTTGAATTTTACTTCAACACATGGAAAATAAAACTAAACCTTGAAAAAACTGTTGTCAGTACTATTCACAAGGAAAAGAAAAACTGCAATACCACCAACACTATATTACACACCACTCCAATGGTCTCAAAACACAATTTACTTAGGACTCTTTTTTTTTGCTAGACAATAAACTCACATGGAAACAACACATATTACATGCGCGAAATAAATTCCGGAATGCTCTAAGACAGTGCTTCTCAAACTGTGGGGCGCGCCCCCCTGGGGGGCGCGAGCATATCGAAAATAAAAGATTTAAAAAAATAATTAGTTTACTGGAATGAATTAAAACAAAATACTTTCAGACATAATAAAAAATGCACTTTTACTCTGATATAATTTATAGGCGATATTAAGCCATCAAAAATAAAAACTTCTTCAATACCTAATTAGTTATCTTTGATCCTATAACCAAATAAAAAACTTTTATTTGATTTGCTGTCATCTCGTGATGAGAGATTTTTTTTATTACGCTTTTTTTTATATAACCTCTAGCATACTACTCTTTCAGAGAAAAACCAGATCCCGGACCCGGAATCGAAAAACTTTAGGAACATAAAAAATTCATCACTGTTTTTTGAAATACTGCACATTATAGCTGTAATCTGTTTAACCTTCTAAGTTATTGGTACAGTTAGTTATGACCCCTCTCTTACGTGTTCTCTGTTGCGCTTTTTTTCATGCAAAAGAGTTTTATGATATTTGGAAAACCACGGAGAGCACAAACACACAAGCACACATGAAGGATTACTTGGCCAAGACATATTTTTATAAATATTCTCAATGTATAAAGCATAACGAAAAACGTTTCACACAATTTTTTAGCAGTAACATACATATTATCATAATGAATATACTTTTTACCTGGAAGTGGTCGCGCGGAACACACAGATTACAAAATCGTTAATTCTGGTAAAACTGTTTATTTATTACCAAAGAAAAATTGAAAAGTCCTTGAAAGTAGGTAAGTAAACTTTCTCTTAGCTAAACTATTCACTGGAATCATGATTTTATCGTGTACAATAAAATAATTATAAAAAAAAGGATTGGGGTGACTCAATAATCCCGACCGTACCAAGTGCGCGCCTGCTCCCGGGTTAAAACATGTTGAAGTCTTTCACTTTAAATATTAAAAATAATACAACTATTCTTCATTGGTATTTTATATTATTAATCATTATTTAACATCAGTGGCGCACACAAGGGGGAGGGGTACGGACCCCCCCCCCAAAGCCCTTGATTTTTTTCCGATTTATTATAATTCTAAGTTTATAGTACGCAAAATTTAGTTAAGTATTTGTTATTAATGATTAATTTTATTAGTTAATGCTAATTATTTATTCAAGAATTAGTTTTTTACTGTGTTTTGTTCCCGAAAATCGACAAAATCAAAAGGAACCTGATACAAGATTGGTGAACTTTCGACCCCGGACCCCCTTGAAAAATTCCTGTGTGCGCTACTGTTTAACATCAATTATAAATGCTAATTCTGTGAAGCTTAAAATTACAATTCGCTTAAAACTAATTATAATTTGAGCAACGATTTTAAAAAAATCATTTTACGTTTTTGTAAACATTGTCGAGCACTTGGCTTTGCTTCCCTTACAATTCAGCTATTATATCAATAATGTTTTATTTTCTTATAAATGAACTCGAGCAAAGAGCGGGCACTTCAGCCGGTATACTTTTAACGTATCAGTGCTGCACAGAATATTTTATAACTAATTAATTAATACTAAATTAAGAACAAATTTAATAAGTATTAATGACGTCCATAAGCTTGTCTTGGAAAGCAAAGTTTTTATAAGGAATGCTTATTATTAGAAATTGACCCTTTGAGTTCTTTTTCTATATTTAGCAGATATCTATATTTTGTCTTCTAAGCAGCTACCGCATTTTGTAATATGTTCAATTTAAAAATTAGAGAAAGGAAAAATAACATAATAATTATCCTATTATTTTATTTATTTATTTATTTTGCTTAAAAGTAGTATACAAAATTTAATACTTATGTTACTAATTTGTATGGTTTATAATTAAGATAGCCTATTGTAACTTTAGCGTCAAAGTGCATTATTATTGCATTCAGTGCATTATTAATGTATAAGGGGGGCTCGAAAAAAATTGTGATCGAAAAGAGGGGCGCCAGTAATGAAAGTTTGAGAAGCCCTGCTCTAAGATTAATTTACCCTCTAATTTGCCGGAATTCTACAATGACTATGGAAAATAAGGTACTTCTTTACACTGCCGTTTAGCGGCCCATTTTGAGTTACGGTAGTCCTGTGTGGGGATATGCTGCTAACAGCAATTTAAAAACGCTAGAAATTTGTCAAAATAAAACCATTCGCATGATTGTTCATGCGAATATGTATATGAGAAATTCCGATATATACAAAGCACTGAAACTCCCGACTTTTAAAAGTTACATTAATAAAATTGCCACAAATTTTTTTGATTCCTTACCTCTAACTAATAATTACCACATTCTTAATATTGAAATTTACACTCCCCATGATAACACCAAAAGACCAAGGAGAATTCTCCTTGACTCCTATAATCCACCCTAACATTAAATAACCTCATTTGCCTATAGGCAAATGACCTGCTAAATTTTTTATTCTTATTTATCAAATGTTTTTCTTTATTAATTTTATTACCTTATTTTAATATACCACTCACCCACACAGGCTACTTTCCCATTCAATTATTCTTACATTAACATCAGGGCAGCCAATCAAATGCCAGTTCACTTTACACCATCGTCAAATCACAAGGAACCTACTCAGCTACTTCAGGAAGAACTTTTTCCAACTTCGACTTTCAATAAACAGCACCTCTCTCCTACGTCTCAACGAAAGTCAAGCTGTTTCTCCTCATCAAGGACTTAAACTCTCCCAGGCACCATTAACGTCTATGATATGGGATGGAGTCTCGCTTCGCGAGCCATATGACAGCGACAGCTCCGCCTCCATCCTTCATGTCAGCGACGACGGTCCTGCTCCTCGCGCCCCCGTCAGTGGGTGAACCACCTGATCTGCTTCCCTGCTGAATAGGGGTCATTAACCGTGCCTCTCCAAGAGTCACTCTCCAAGACTTTCGACTTTCAATTTGGGAACTGGAACCTGAACAGATTCTTCCATCCCATATCTGGATCTGAGGGTGCCTTGCGCTGTTATTCCTGGTTCGGTGGTTGAAGAGGTGTGGCCAGTACGCGAGGGACCAATGGCGTATGAGGTGGTTAAAAGTAAGAACACGATTGGGTTTGTGAGCTTTGGACTTTAGAGAAAAATTGCCTGATCGGATTTAGGAAGAAAAAAAGTTAAATCTTGGAAATAAGGACAATAATGTTAATAAAATTGAGTATGGAGAAATAAAATATTAATCCATAAACGCATCCATTAACATTAGTGCTTGCTGTTTAAAGTCATTGGTTTTCTTGAGATCAGGGAGAATTTGTTTTAACTTAGGGAATTGTTTAAAGATATTGCTTACTATTTTAAAGAGATCTATGACGTCTTGGAAGTCAGAGGCATTGATTTCGTTAGAGGGGGAAGCTCGGGGAGTACTTTGTCTTTCCGATTTTTTATTATTGTTACTGGAGGGGGGAGGGTCGTTATTATTTTTGTTTCCAGAAACCATGTTGGGGAAGGAAATTCCTTCAACTACATTGTTACTGGTGAACTTTTTGCTATTTCTGTTTAGAAGTGGGGAACCTTTTCTCGGTTTAGGGAAATTAGGACATTTGGTGTAACAGGCAGTATGCCCGTACACGTTGCAATTAATACAATAAGGGTTTTCCTGTCTTTCTTTAATGTCGCAGTCTTTTGTTGGATGTTCTTTGCCGCATTTTAAGCATCTTGTAATCATGTGACAATTGGCTGCAGTATGGAAGAAATTGTTGCAATTGAAGCATTGCGTGGTTCCGTGAACGGAATAGCCTTCTATTCTTACTTGCATGAAACCCAGGTGGGTAAGGTCAAAAATGGTTAAATTAAATTCATTTCTGGGCATTGTTATAAGGAAAAAGGGGAGTTCAAGTTTGGTTCTTTTGTAGATCAATTGATTAACACTGGTAACAGTGTAACCTTGATCTTCTAAGTCCGAGATAATTTCATTAGGTTTAGTGCATCCGGGTAATCCTTTTACTACAACTTTAATGGGTTTACTTTCTTTTGGTTTAAGTACATAAAATTCTATATCTCTGTTCTCATCCATAAAATCAGTGAGTTCTTTATATTCATCATGGCAATCAGTGTTTAATTTTATATGTTTTCCGGAGGATTTAGATTTTACATTTGGGAACCTTTGCATTATTTTATTTAATTGCTCTCTATAGTTATCTTTAATTTTTAGAAAAATAGGAAGTGGGGCGGGGGTGCGGAAGTAACAATGGTTTGAGAGACGCTAGTTTCTGGGTCTTGATCTAAATTATCGTAGGAGTTTTGAACTTCGACTGGTTCAAGTACTTTCGTTGGCGTGGTAGGGCGAGCGGTTTTACTGAGAAAGACAGTCATCCGAGTTATTTTTGGTATTTTTTCTTTCCTGAGAAGGTTTTTTATCGTTATCATTAATTTTAGGATTTTCAGTTGCGTTTTTAGGGACGCTATTTTTAGCTTCAAGAGTGGTGTGATCAGGGCAGTTAAAAATTAAACATGGGGGCATAGTCCGCAGCTCACTTACCAATAGGTCCCTAGCTTCTATGGTCTCCTTGAGATGCTTTTCCATGTCCTTGCGAACTCCTGTTTCGTCTTTCATATGTCTTGTGCTGTCTAAGTAATTTTTGTATCCACTGATCATGATGCGCTGCTTACTAAGTCTTTCCATAGCATTCTGCGTCTTTCGCAATCAGAAAGAGGCTTCTCTAGCTTAGGCGTGGAGGATCTGGATGAGCTGCTAGATCGGGAATTAAGAGATAAATCCGTTTCGGAGTTATCCATCGTCACGGTCAAAGAGAGTCTACCCCCTTGATATCAGAAGCCCTGAAAAGGGCTACAAGGGAAATTACAAGATCTCTTGCAATGGCTCAAAGAGACACTAAAATCGTATGCGGGCGTGCTAAACACGTCCGGCCGCTAGAGCGTCCTTTGACCCTAGTCACACACTTTATTTATCTTCAGGTCCCACTCAAACGGAGAAAAAGCACCTATAGCGTTGAAGCTCCAAATCAGACCCACCCTCGCCGAGAGGACAATCCGATCGCGCAGGTCTCCTGTGCGTGAGCTTTTCTCCCTCTCATGCCAAAAAAAGTTGGTTACGAACCGCTTCGGCTCGCCGGAGCAAGCCGTATCCAACGCAGTTGCACCATTCAACACAAGCATCTTTATTTAATTAATAATTACATTTATTTTAACACCCTTATCACTTTAATTTTAATTTTGCACTCACTATTCCTTTTTTCACACCTTTATAATGCAAATTTTTTCTCACACACACACACACACATTTAAGTAAATTTCTAAATCTTTTCTCTTAATTTCTTTTCCTAAGCTGATCTCTGCTCAGCAAAAGTAACATATTGTTACAAATTTTGTGTAATAAATGTTTAAAATTGTATAAATAATTTATATTAGGATGTGTAATACGTTTTTATTACCCTCTATTGTATTTACTTTATGTTAAAATTGTAATATTCGCAAGTAACGCCGTTCCTTACAATATAATGGCGATTTAATGGAAACATAGCGAAATGGTGGCGATAGAGCCCATCATGGTTGACGACTCTGTTGGTAACTTGGCGACTGATTGAATGGTGCAGAAGTTGATATGCTGTAGCGCCACCTGGTGGGGAGCTGCTACTAAGAGAATAGCATACAACCCTTCTTCGCCGAAAAATACATATACATGCCAATTATAATGATCGGTTGAACGGTGTTGCAGTGAAGCGATATCATATATACAAACATCCATTTATATATATATATATATTGATAAACAGTTTGTGTGTGTGAAATCCGAATCCAGTTGCAGCGTCAGAAGGGGAAAAATTATAAGAGGTGGAATCCAAAGTAATGTATTCTCAAGAACTGAAACAAAAATTCCTTCCGAAATGTGCATAACTCATCTTCATTACTAGAAGAATATTTGGTCAAAACTTTCCATTAAGGCTGTCTTCAGTTAGTGTTAAAGAATAGGACCAGAATTTGGAACATTATTTCAGATATAAAAGAAACAAAACATTGATATGGTATTCTGGCTTCACTGTCCTTTAGAGAGCAGCATTTTTTATCATAAATTCCGTTTTTAACCGAGTTTATTTTTTCTGGTATGAAATGTGTATCGCGTTTTTTCTCCTATACCGTATTAAAAACACTATATTGTTAACAGAGGTATGAGTTATAATATTGCCAATTTCCATGGGAATTGAGGCATTTTTTTCTGTCTGAAAATGTGCTTCGCGTTTAGTTTAAGCTATCGTACTTTTACCGAAAACAGCCGTAACTTTTAAAAGAAGGGAATTCCAAATAAAACGATATCGATTACCTGATTTTTGATCATTAGCCGTACGTTTTATATAACTTTACTGTATAATATTATTATTTAAAATAATTTTTATGTATTATAGGAAAAAAACGTTCCTATTAAATCTTTTGGTTTAATTTTTTATGACCTCCATTATTGATTATTTTTCACGCACACCACAGGTTAGGAAACGCGGTTCTAATACATTTTCTCTTTATGAAGGAACTCAAAAAAGTTCTAAAGAAAAGATTGTATTTTGAGGTTTTCAGCTAGTAATTTCTTTGAATTATTAAAAATAAGCTTTAAGAGAGCACTTTAAAAATAGCAATTAGACGTATGTAAAGAGTGTTTTTTTTCCAGGTATAGAAGTTTAAGTTGGTATTACTTTCCAAGATGGTGACCGATTTAACACCTGTCAAGTGATTTATTCTCAGTTTGGTTTGGCAATTCATCAAAACGATCATCAAGCCAGGCGTAGATTCGTCGAATGGGCCCAAAACGAGATTGCCGTTGTTCCCGATTTTCATAAGCAAATTTTGTTTAGCGATGAAGCGCACTTCTGGTTGAATGGCTACGTCAACAAACAAAACGGCCGCATTTGGAGTGAAGCTAATCCACAAGTGTATGTCGAAACACCGTTACATCCAGAAAAACTGACTGTTTGATGCACTTTATGAGCTAGTGAAATCATTGGTCCGTACTTCTTCAAAAACGATGAAGGCCATAACGTTACAGTCAATGGTGATTGGTATAGAGCCATCATTACTAACTTTTTCATTCCTGAATTGAACAATCATGATGTACAGGAGCTGTGGTTCCAACAACACAGCGCAACATGTCACACAGCTCGTGCCACAATCGATTTTTTGAAAGACACGTTTGGTGACCGCCTAATTTCACGTTTTGGACCTGTGAATTGGCCTCCAAGATCTTATGATTTAACACCGCTAGACTATTTTCTGTGGGGCTATGTAAAATCATTGGTCTATGCGGATAAGCCACAAACGCTTGACCATTTGGAAGACAACATTCACCGTGTTATTGCCGATATACGGCCACAAATGTTGGAAAAAGTCATCGAAAATTGGACGTCCAGATTGGACTACATCCGAGCCAGCCGTGGCCGTCATATGCCAGAAATCATATTTAAAATGTAATGTCACAAGATTATCTTTCGAATAAAAAAAATTCATGTCGATCGAATAATACATCGTTGTTTTATTGCAATTTAAAGTTCTATACCTCTAAAAAAACCCTTTATAACACTCTTAAATAGAGATATAAAATTGGATAATAAAGACGAATGCAACATTATCTAAAAACATAGCGAATTGAGAACTGCTCTTTGGGTTTAAATTCACTTTTTTGTCTTGTAAACCTTCTTCTTTTGCGTATTGTACTGAAGCGAATCACAATTACGGGAAAGCGTAATTAAAGAACATCACAATCATTGTGAAATAAAGAAATCACGAAAATGTATGACTTTATGAGAATTCCTTGCAGTGAAAAAGCTAAACCAAATGGAACCGAATATAATATTAATTAACTTATAATCGACATATTTTCACTTCATGATTATAAATGTTTGGTTTTTATATCTGTAATATTGTTACAGCCATATATATATATGTGTGTGGCAGCCAAAGCCAAGCAGTCTTCGCGCGCAGGCGCAGCTAAGTGAAACAAAAACTGAAACGATGAGAACTGAAACTGTGGAAACTTTTGAACTAGTGAAAGTAGAACCAAAACTTTTAATAGAAGAGAAGAGAGAGAACGAGAGAGGTGCGCGAGCAGGCGTTACCTTCTGCATATCATCGTCAAACTTATCTGTTAAAATAGCTACATTTTTAATTAATTTTTATTAAATTTTAAAATAAAATAGAAGAAAGACAAACGTCTTGGACCCCTTGTTGTCTCCCACAAATTATGGGGGCTCGGCCGCGATCGATAAAATTTCGATTTTGAACCAAAGTCTGGACAATGAACAAAAGCGTCCGTGAAGGAGACGCTCCGCCATTTTTTGGAAACTTCGTTCAACCTGTGTAGAGGTTTGAACTCAGCATGAATACTCCGCCTGTGTAGAGGCCGGGATTGAAAAAAAAAATTTCGATTTTGATCAAAGTTTGGACAGTGAAAAAAAAGCCGTCCGTGGAGGAGACGCGTCGCCATTTTTGGAAACTTCGTTCAACCTGTGTAGAGGTTGCATTCTTCATTTGAATCCAGCGTGAAAATTCCGCCTGTGTAGAGGTTGGAACCCATCGACGAAAATTCCGCCTGTGTAGAGGTTGGAACCACTCACAAACACCTGCGAAGAGGTGTCAATTCGAACAATTTCAAGAACTATTTTTCATCTAACGATATAACCTGCGAAGAGGTGAAATCAGTGGAATCAAAGTTTTTTTTTTCAATTATTGGATACATCGTACGTGCGAGCAACAAGGGAGCTAGAAAAAAAAGGTAGGATCTTTCCATATTTTTCTAAAATGTATAAAAACGCTCTTAAAGAGGATTTCAAAAGAGTTGTTGAGGATCTAGACGGTACTGTGGAGAGTACGGACACTATTGCTAAACTAAAGACTAAAATTGAGAAGAGTAGTACATTTGAAAGTGATCCAGATTTCGTTAAAACTTTAATTAAAAACTGTATAGATGAGAGAGTATCGCGAAACGAAAGAGAGGTAACTTTAGAAAAACAGAAAATTGAGCTCGCGAAACTACAATTAGCAAAGTTAGAAAAAGAAGTCGAACTTCAAACGGCTAAAAATAAAGCATTAAGTTTAAATCCTGCAGCTAAAGTCGAAGAGAAACAGTTCGAAACTTTAAATAAGGAAACCGCAACCCATATTGGCATTCGAGAAGCAGAAGATTGGTTTAGGCCTATTGATTTAGCTAAAGAGTGTGATATTTATATTTCATCTAAAAACGGATCACATAAAGAAATTCCTACTACTGATGGATATACCCAAGACCCCTTTAAAAATAGATCACAAAACTTTAAACCAAAGATTAAAGAGAACTATCCCCAAAATCTTGAAAGAGAAAATAAAAATTGCTATATATGCGGTGATTCATCTCATTGCGCAAGACTGTGAGAAGCGTTTTAAACCTAAAGAATCTAACGACCACATCCATAATAGAATAAACGTGAATACTTTGAAAATCGAGAGTGAAAAACAAAATAGCGATGAATTCGCAAATCTTCAATATGTAAACATTTTTGTGGAAAATCAGCCCGTAACAGCCTTAATTGATTCAGGTTGCCAGATCCCAGTTTTAAATTCCTCACTAATTAGAGTGCACAAACCTTCCGAAGAGATCATAACATTAAGTTCATGTTTTGGCGAACAGCGAATGGTAGAAGTTAAACCCATAAATATTCCTCTTAATCAACACTCTCTCGGTCTAAGTGTTCGAACGGCAATATCACCGACCTTGACCGAAGAATTTATTATACATCCCAGTGTATATTCTGAAATAAAGAAACTAGGCCACGCAAAGAGCGATGTTTTATTGAGTGAAAGTGGATCCTCTTTGGGTGTTCATTTTAATTCAAATGTTTCTGTTTCAAATGTGATAGAAAACTCTAGTTATAATTTGTCACATGTTAAAAACTTTAATACTAGAAATGATTCGAGTTCTCTAATTAAGGATTATAAATGTAATAAAATTAAGAGTACTAAGTTAAAATTGAGTATTATAAGAGAAAAATGTTCTGATATAGTATTGTGTAAGGAAGTCCATGGTGCCATGAAAACGAGTTCCGTGGAATTTATCTCCCGATCTCCTACCCCTTCACCTATGGAGAGTAAATATCGACGGTTTACAAAGCTCCGGAAAATCTTCCAGCCCTGGCAGTGCAAACGGAGGAAGAAGAGAAATCGTTTTGAACAGACGTCCAGAACTCTACAGAGGAAAATATCGATGCGTTCAACCAAAGATCAACTCATTAAAAAAGACGTTCTTATGCCTGTGAAACACAATGTTTTCCTGTGGAACCTTCCGGATGTCGAAGAGGTGCCTTCACATGATGGAGAAACTGCCTAGTTCAACAAAATTATGATATGTTAAATCTCTATGTATTTGTCGTATAGTCCTTGTCTGTTCCGTCTTTTGTGTATGTTTCAGATTCTCCTCTGGTCTCGATGAAAAAGGAAAAAAGGAAGACGTACCGCTGCGGACAGCGTACAGTCAGGCTGGCCGATTGTGGCAGCCAAAGCCAAGCAGTCTTCGCGCGCAGGCGCAGCTAAGTGAAACAAAAACTGAAACGATGAGAACTGAAACTGTGGAAACTTTTGAACTAGTGAAAGTAGAACCAAAACTTTTAAGAGAAGAGAAGAGAGAGAACGAGAGAGGTGCGCGAGCAGGCGTTACCTTCTGCATATCATCGTCAAACTTATCTGTTAAAATAGCTACATTTTTAATTAATTTTTATTAAGTTTTAAAATAAAATAGAAGAAAGACAAACGTCTTGGACCCCTTGTTGTCTCCCACACACACACACATATATATATATATATATATATATATATATATATATATATATATATATAATATTATAAATGTGAAAGTTTGTGAGGATTTTTGTGGGTCTTTCACGCAAAAACAACTGAATGGATTTTAAACCTCTGACTGGATAACCCGCTACTTGAATTTCACTTCGAAAGCGATCTACTTTTTTAAAGCTAGCTACTCCGAAAATGCTCCGATAAATTTCGCGAACTGCTTCAAAAACGAATGGCAGTTTAGTGCTTTCCCCTGTTAACGCCGCAGGAGGTCCCGATTGGTTTTGCAGGGAAGGATTTTATTGCTTTTCGGTCTCTGTGTTCTTCGAAACGGGAGGTTTCTCATTCACAGCTGTGGCCTAGGGCGAGGATTGTGAAAGGGACATTTTCTACACTTCACGGCCAACAGAGAGTTCACCCAATTTATTGCAAATATATATTTCATATATTTGGAAAACTTGCTCAATTTCTGATCTAAAAACCAATTAGGTTTTAAGAAATTTTAATTTTATCAGTTTTGATTTTAAATTCGGTTTCATTTTAAAGCATTTTTGCATTCCTAGATTGAATTAATTAAAAATATTTTTAACACAATCCAATATTTCGTGTGAAACGGCAATTAACTACAATTTTAGTTTCTAAAATCATTTCTGTTTGCTCATGTTTTTAAGTTTTTGAGTTTTCTCACATTTACTTAATTAAGATTGATTTAAAGACCAATATATTTTTTGATACATAGTTTATATAATTTAAAAGCTATTTACTTTGTTTTCATTATTTTTTTTTTCCTTTTGAAAAATGCCATGACCAAAATGTACGCAGGCTACTGTGATAAATAATACTTGAAAGGGATGGAATATGACTGAAAATGGTAAATCTAAAATGCAACTTTTTCAGGTAATATTACAATTAGACTACAGAATACAAATGTTGCAGAATGAACTAAATATTTCCCTGATGTACCACAAACTACATTATAATAAATCTATTGTAGTACTACACTGCAGTATTTTAAAGTCATGCAACAAAAACTTAAACTTGCTTAACTGCCACGATGGGGAACTGAGAAAAAAATAGATATTGTTTACAAACTTGGTGATTTCTGGATTACGTTTGTATAACTACTAATTTCTATATAAATATTTTGCATTTAAAACTCTTGTGAATATATAAGGTTCTGATAAAAGTGAATAATTGATCAAATTAACAGTTGTTATCAATGTTATGTCTTAGAATATTTTGAATTAAAAAAGATATTTCAGTCATATTTATTTCAAGTAGAATTTTCATGTAGAGCATAAGTTGGATAGTAACAGATTGAAAAACTAAAGCTTTACAGGCAATGGAATTTTTTTTATGCCATTACAAATTTTAAATATGTTTTTCTCAGATTTTTAATTTTGAAGATGAGAGTGTTTTCTAATCCCTAAGGCGTTTTTCCTGTTCAAGATAGAGTCTTCAAATATCTTGTAAATGTTCCCTTACATATGTTCTATAACAGTTCATATGGATTCAGGTCTGAGAGCTCTAGTTATTTTTTAAAAATATCTTAATGTAATATTTTAAAAAAATTGGGTTTTTTCCAGGTTTAGCCATAAAAATAATTATTAAAATTCAACAAAGAGATATATTTTAAATTTTATACTTTTTGTTTCCAATAATCTAAGAAATATTAATCACTTACAATAATTAAATATTTTTAATAATTTAACATTTTATAAAAGTTTTAAAACTTTCAAAACTGTTCAATGCTTTAAAATTGTGAAATAATGGCTTGTCAAACTAACCTATTATTTTCAGAATCAATATAATAGTATAATTTGAATATGAAACAAAAATTAATTTTACTGTGACAAAACTGTTTACGACTTCTACTCATACTGTAAAAAGAATGAAAGATAAATATATAACATAGTGGCAATCAAAAACACATTCATAATATGTTAAAATCCTGTCCCGATACAAATTTCAATGCATTTTCCAAACTGTAGCTAAAAACAATTATATGTTTATTAGGCCAGAAATTATTTTCAATTTAGATATATTTTTCCTTATTAAGTACATAATGAATAATGGCAAGATAATTTATAAAATCCTGAAAGATTTTAATGAAGAAAAAAGCCAGACATAATTTTAGATAGTTAGAAATTTAATTATATAATACACAAAAATGCATGTTTTAAAAGAAATATGTTGGCTAAGAAAATGAAATTTACTAAAAATTTCCTGAATAAAGTAAATCAGATTTCATCCTCAAATACATATAATTGTAAGAAAAGGTTTTATTCAATTTACAATTAGTTACAAAAAACCTTTTATAAAAATAATTTTAACAGGTATAAATAGCAAAAAATATCAAAGAAGTATGAGAAAGACACATACATGTCGTTTACAGAAATGTCACAGTGTGATATTTTTCGAAACACGGCACTGCACACAGTCCAACATTACAGTCTTTACATTGAAAACGAGTTTTTGATGTTTAACGACTAAATCGTAAATATAAGAAACAACAGTCAAATATCTCGAGTGCAGACGGCGCTCGCTGATATTTGAGTGAGAAAATTAAAGCAGCATAAAATGCGACCTCGTTTGAATTATATCTAATGTGCATATTTGGAACTGTTTAGCGTACTCGAATTAACTCAAGTGCACACGTCAAGGGTTTATATTGCATTCTAAGTCAACACGGTGGCTACTGACGAGCGACTACGTAATTTTTAACCGCGGTTAAGTGACGAGGACGATACCTGAGCTGATAACTCCCCTTCCAAACTTCCACATCACACCAACGTGAGGACTTTTGACGTCGACGTGTTTAACGTGCATCAGCTCCTCTTCAACGCTAAACTTTTGTGGTACCAGGGCTCGAACACTGGACACGAGTTCATAACCACGACCATCAGGCTACCGTGGCCGCAAAAGAAAATAGCAAGTTTGAAAGAAATGTAATGGAGAAGTATATTTGAAGAAATAACTTCAAAACTTAACGAAAAACAAAAATATCAAAAATTATTTTAGTAATAATAGTGAATATAACTTCGTACACCTAAAACCACTTTACGCAGTGTATTTTGAAAGTGAACGTTTCCCCTTTTAGAGAAACTTACTATAATTATGTCAAATTCCTTTCATTTTGCTCTAAGGGGATCCCCGAAACAACGTAATTTATTAGAAACACAAAATTATTTATGGTTGAATCTAATACAATTCCCTTCAAAATGAATGAAAACCCTTTTTTATCATATAAATTGTGTTTGAATAGGAGATGGTTAGTTAATAAGAACATTTAAAACGTGTCGGCAATCTATGGACCTGTGGCACGTGGTACAATTCTTAGTGGCACTCAGCACTACTCTACAAATTTGTCAATTCTTGAGTGGATGGAAGTTGATAATAGACCTTATTTGACAAACATCTTCTGTGAGTTATGGACATTTATGGAACTACAAAATAATCTGAAAGATAATTCTAAGGATAAATTTACAGCTATTTTGTAAATAATTGAGTGTTATTGCTAGGGGATTTAATTGTTGAAAAAAAGAAAATTGCATGTACTCTGCTTTCCACTTATGTGATTCGGCATATCAAAGTAAAAAATCTTTCATAATATGAAAAATATTTCGACTCCGCAAAGAAATTGTTTAACAACTGAATGCTCAGAATCGTGTCATGCATTATACCCCTGGTTTTGCGATATGAAAGAAGAGTCGTGAAAGAGTTAATTCGCATTACAATTTTTATATAACTATAATGAAGGGAATCATTTATATTTCACTTTGTCTATTTCTTATTTAAGTAAATATGTTTGAAACATACATTTTTAATTTTTTTTTTTTATCTTTGTTGAAGAAATAGTAACATTTTATATTGTTTATTTTATGTTAATAAATGTATTTTATTGATCCATAATTAATATAAAGTAAAACTGTAAATCTAAATTATTTACCTCTATTTTTTAAATCTGCAAATATTACCGTAAGAATCGAAGGATTTCAAAAATTTCCTACTATGTGGCACGCTGAATGATACTGACAGATTGGTTTGGCACGTCTTAGCTACACAGTTGCCACCCCTGATTTAAAATGTTGGGTAAGATAACCATTATATTTTTAAAATTTTATAAATATACAAAAGGAGAGTATTTTGTCAATACATGTTTTAAAAAAGGAGTAAAGTTTACGAGAACGAAATATAAAATTGCGTTAAAATTATTGGTACTCTATCAACCGTACTTTTATATATATATATATATATATATATATATATATATATATATATATATATATATATATATATATATATATATATATATATATATATATATATAGAAGTACGTCGATAGAGTTAGAGTACCGTAGTTACTGCCAACTCGTGACAATAAATTGGAAATAAAGTTCACAATTCATTGTTATTAAAATATATAAAATTTTACATGACTTATTTTTGTATTTGTTTTTTTTATATTCCTTACTGAAAGCAACAAATTTGAGTTCATTACCTGCCAAAACTGCAGAGGTCTGGTTGTTTACTCCACAAGCTCCTACCATATGCTTACTCTGCCCTACTAAGTAAAAATGCCGTCTTTTGCTCGTCAAGATCATGGAATTGCAGATATTGTTTTCCATATATTTTAAATATTAGTTTTCTAACTTCTACATCAGCCTTTTAATAGTCTACATTCCTGCAAAGAAGTCTGAATTCAAAACTATAAAAACTTATTATTCCCAACAATGTCATATTTATACCTTTATTTTTTATAATCTATGAATGCGTTAAACTATTAATTTGTTATCGCGACTATTTAATATTAAATGTGAAAAAAAAACCGAATAAGTTTCAGACTGAAACTTAAATAGAATTTTTCAAAAATTGTCATCGATATTCTCATAACTTTTACATATTGTCATTTTAGCATATCACACATCTATCTTCTATGCAAAAATCTATTATAAGTTCATCAAATGTTTCAGCATATTTTTACTCATAACATGCAGTTTTCAACCACATTGTAAGGCCACGGTAGCTTAATGGTCAAAGTAACGGACTCGTAGCTGACGTGTCATGAGTTCGACCCCAGCACCACTGAAGATCCGCCTTGTAAGGGAGCGATGCTCAAGCGTCATCCTCGTCACTTGACCATGGTTTAAAATTACGAGGTCCGTCGCCAAGTGAGTGAATATTAACGTCGCACTGTTGAGCTACACGAGGGCTTTTAGTGATGGACCTCGTAATTTTGAATAATGGTCAAATGACGAGTGCGACACCTGAGCTGGAACCCCCTCTTCTAACTACCCCACCACACCAACGAGAGGACATTTCAGCTCTCGATAGATTTAACGTGCATCGCTGCCCTACATGGCGGGTCTTTTGTGGCACTGGGCTCGAACTCGAGACATGCCAACCATGATTCGATACCTTGACCACCTGATACCCCGGCCACAGGACCGTCGCCAAAAGCCCTCAAGAAGTTGAGTAGAGAAGAGAGAGAGTGCGACTTTAATATCCCCTCACTTAATTAAATTATATGAAATTTAAGGAATACTTGAAAAAATATTAGAAGTCGAATATATATATATATATATATATATATATATATATATATATATATATATGTATATATATATATTAAAAAATTAATCTAATGATAATTTTAAATATCCAAAGAATTATTAGTATTTATGGTAAATATATGTTTTTCAACTGAGTATGTGAGACACGCATAAATATCTTTTTCGAAATTCCAATGCAGAATTTTAGTGGAGCTAATACAAAATTCCTAGTTTTGCATGGTTAAGATTATAAAAATGTCCAAATTTTAATAACCTTTTCTTCAGTCAACCACTAATGGAACATGAATGATGAGGATTATGCATAAATATATATTTTTTAACTTCAATTTAAAAGGATCTTTATATTTATTTATATGCGCAAATGTTAACTCTAAATTTGTCCAGATGCTTTTAAATACTCTTTATTTGAAGATTCAAGTTAAAAAATATAAACTTGAAATTAAAATTCTCTTTGAATGAAATTAATGTTCAGCATTCAAAATTCAAATATAATTTGTTATCTGAACAATACAAAACAAGGGATTCTATGTAAGATGCCCTGAATATCTGGCTTTAAAATTATGAAAAACTAAGATTTAAATAGGGTTTTTTTTAACAATGCATAAAATTTTTTTGCAAATAATGTAATACAGAAGCTTAAAAATTATTCATGTTTAGAAGTGTCCGAAATTTTAAAAGATTTTAAATTTTTTTTTTATTTTTTTGACACATAACACAATAAACATTTTTAAAAAAAATCCGTGAAAGTATTGATTAAAATAAGAAAAATGAAACAGTAAATTATCCTCAATGTTTTAATATATAATTTGAATTTAAATACTACAGATATTTTTTAAAAACTTAGACATACATTAGAAAAACTTAATTCCATTTGAGAATTTTAAGGTAAAGTAAAAAATTGAGAATATTCTCAACTGGTTGACTTGCAATTTATTTCCGTACACTTTAGGGTTTAAAGAAATTCTTCCGAGATTTTACGATTGCCAAAGGAACCGGTCTCCACGTGGCCCATAAAAGTTCCCCCTCAATGCCCATTGTGTCTCCCCGACCGTCTCTAATTATCTTTCAATATCGTAAACCTTTAAAGGGGGAAAAGAATTCGGAAAAATACCACCTTACCGGTTTTGAACACATTACTTGAAGGGGAAAAATCGGTTTGGTTCATTTTTGGTGAGTCCCCGGCCTTAGGAAAAATTCAGTGTGGTCCGTTTTCGAAGCCTCTCTAGTAGGGTGGAAAAAGCCGTGCTGTCCAAATGGAGGGTTAATGAAACTTTACAGTAATATAGCTTATACATCAGAATAAGACATATGCTATATTTTATAGCATAGGCTATAGTTTATAAATATTTGTAAAAAGTGTCCAAAATATAACGATATTTGTCAAGTAAGTAGGAAAAAATTCTGGCATCTGCAAGCAAATCTGGCTTGCGCTGCAAAAAAACCCACCAAAGCATATATCTATATTTTGTTTGTGAAAAACTCTTTTTGTTTTGGCTACTCAAGGGGCTTGCTTCTAATTAATTCCTGTGATAAGAATAATGCCTATTTTTTTTAGAATAAAACTAAGTTTTGAAGGGAGAGGTTGTTATAAATCTCTCTTTATTTTAATGGTTTTTTTTATGATTTTATTATGCACATTTGGTAGTAAGAAATTGATCTTTTTTCAAAACAAATGCTTCTATCGGTTCTGGTACTTAAAGTAAATAAACTTTCTCTTTCTCACTGCACCATTTGGACAAATTTTCAAAAAAAATTTGTAGTTAGTTGTTAATTATACCGCTATAATTTTAATTGAATAGACAGATATTGCGTTTTTAAGTATAAAAATAATTATAACTACTGTACTGTATTCTTTGGAGTGTGTGAATGAGTGTATATTAACATCGCACTGTTCAGCTACACGAGGGCTTTTGGCAACGTATCACGTAATTTTGAACCATGGTCAAGTGTCGTGGACGACACCTGAGCTGGCACCTCCTTCTTCTAACTACCACACCACACCAACTTATAAGGAATATTCTACCAATACTTATCAGGAATATTCTTTGAAATCCACTGTTCCAAGATATATGGCAGCACGGGTTCTATGATGAGTATTTTAGCGGGGAAGCCGAATAGTTTTGTAGCAGATATTGCGTTTTCAGCGGATTGCAAAGATTATTATTTTTGTACCGAAAAAATAGTTTATGTCAAAATTTAAGTGTCTTATGGTTTTGTCTGTTAGTGAAGACCTTGGAAAATGATTTGACTACTTATATTAAGTGAACGGTGTATATAATTAATTTTACAGTGGAATATCTTTAATTAATTTATTAGCTCTAACGGATTAAATTTTCCAAAGTGGAGTATTTTGTTTATGTATATACCTTAATTTGTAAATGTAGTGATCCAAAAAATATATTGTATGAAAAAAACTGCAGTAAATCATAATGCGGTTGGATAAAGTATTAAAGTGCATTTCGCCCCTACACGGCGGGTCTTACAAAGCTCTGATAAAGTTCGAGCTACGAAAGTAGCTAGGCATTTGCCAACTTGACTCTATCGTTAACATTTCGCTATGTTTTTCGTAGAATCGCCATTATAATTTAAGAAACGGCGTTGTTTGCGAATATTACAATTTTAAAATAAAATAAATACAACAGAAAGTAATATTAATGTATTACACTTTCAGATATGAATTATTTACACTACTTTAAGCGTTCTGTTAGACACTTAAAAAATCGGATCCAAATTTTTATGATCTCCTTGTATTTTTCCAATCCCGTTCCATGATCTCAATGAAAGTAAGCACACCGATTCGAACCCGATCTTTTTGAGTTTCGTGATTTGAGGTTGGCAGCAACTGCCATGCAAATCGAGCTAGTATTTAAACGCGGCTCATGTTAGTTTTTCAAAAAAAGGAAGGAGAAACGGAAATATAAGAAGTATGCGAGTGGTTTAACTCTTAGAGGGAGAGAAAGGCTGGTTGGCAATGCAACTGCAGGTTGCATCACCATTTTAGATTAGAAATTAATTTTACGATATTAGAAGACGGTTCGAATCGGATGTCTCTGGTAATGTTGATTTTTGAACTTATTTTTTTTATCGCTCCAGTAACGAGCAAAGTGACTTTATGATTGATTATTAAAGGCCAATTTTAAGAAACTGTTTTTCGTCTTCATGCCTCCTCGACACATAAATTTCACTGCTAGCTTTGCAAACTTTAAATTAGCTTACCAATAAGTGTAACACGTTCATTACATAAAACTTTTAACAATGTGTTACTTTTGCTGAGCATAGATCAGCTTAGGGAGGTATTTTGAAAAATCGACCCTCAAAAGTGTTACGAGGAATTATAAATAAAAAAAAATCCTTTTTATCAGCTATTAGATCTACATACTTAAAATTTAACAAAGGTGTTTTTATCTTTCTTTTTTTGTTTATCTGAGCTATGCAAAAAGTTTTTTTTGTTTAATTTCCAATTCACATTAAATTAACTCATTAAAAACTTCTTTTTCCTTCAATCTGTGTTGTTTAATTTTTCAATTCACCCATGCGAAGAACGGGTATACCAGCTAGTATATATATGTAATATATAAGCTGTTAGAGCATGTAAGGATAAAAATATTATTTAATGTAGATAAAATTCTCAATTTTGTATTTGAAGCAAAAACTTGAATAACATTTAACTCTGAATAATTTAGATATCAAAATTGTAATCTGAAAGGGTAAAAAAAACTTTTTCACATAAGGTTTCAAGTATATTATTATAGAAAAACAATTTTCTGAATAAATTAGAAAAATAATGAGGGAAAAAAGTAATCATCAGCTCTGTCATTAATAAGAAAATAAATTTTATTATTCTGAAGATCAGAATATAATATTAAATAAAACATTTTTTTATTTTTTGGTGCTACTAAAATTTATATAGTAATATAATGAAATGTATTAATCCATTGTACGTTATTATTTTTTATTATTGAAATATTATGAAGTGCCAATTTCATAAGAAATCAAGAAAAAATTCTTCCTTGTACTAGAGATATCACTTTTTATATTGAAAACTATTTTTATTACAAATATAAAAAAAATTCCTTAGAACTATCATAAAACAACATGCATAGTTTTTGAAATACGAATTATTAAGCGATCTTTTGTCATAACATTCCAGCGATTCAAAATCCTAAGTCACAGCTCGAAAGATCTTACCCAATTTGGTCATCTGCCCCCCCTTCCCCTACTACTATTTTTAGAAAGTTACGGGGAGTAAGACAGAACCCGTATGCAATGACGTAGTCTCGAGACGTAATCCACAGGGTAGACCTATATTTTTTTATTTTGCGATCCCCCCCCCCTTTTTTCATGGAAAAAAAGGGGAGAAGAACCAAAAAGAGCACCGAACGAAGAAGTGAAGCGAGTTGGAAGAGACTCGAAGTGAAGGGATTGATAAACAAAGGCGAAGGGAGATCCCGGTCAGGATCCTCGTCGAGTGAGGTGGTTTGGTGAACTTCTCCACTCTCAGACATTATTCCGATCCTGAAGTGATTCTAAAACTTCAAAGCTGACAACGTTTTTTATGTGCGTGCCAGAAGATATAACAGTAATATCTTAAATGTGGCTATACGAAGGACAGTGATTCTCGCAACCTGGCATATCACTAAAGTGATGACCCTGGACTTTGAATTCGCAGCGTAGCAATCGCTTACGGACACGGTGAAAGGACTTTTTTGAAAGTAAACGAACTATTTTTGTGCTAGTTTTATACTTTGCGATTATTATTTGTGTATTATTTCTGCTCATGATGTCGGAGGACGAGATCGCAGCTACAGCCAGCATTGCACGTGTTTCAGTTAAAGTGCCGCCATTTTGGCGGGCGAATCCGGAGATTTGGTTTAGCCAAATGGAGAGCCAGTTTGTTTTGGCAGGAATAACAACGGAAATCACGAAATTTCACCACGTGGTTTCCGCATTAGAGCCAGAAGAGTTAGGAATAGTTGGAGATATACTGTTAAACCCTCCAGCAGTAAAGCCATATGCCGCTCTCCGAACCAGACTGTGTTCCCAATATGCTGAATCAGAAGAACTGCGTTTACGTGGCCTAATTTCCGGAATGCAGCTCGAGGACCGCAAGCCTTCAAGTCTGTAGTTAGAGATGAGGAGCAAGGCGGATAGCAAGATATCGGAGGAATTGCTGAAATCCCTATTTTTACAGTGTTTGCCGACTCACGTACAGCAGATTTTAGCCATCTCAAACGACCAACTCGACAAACTGGCCGAAATGGTGGACGGAATTATAGCAGTTGCAAACCCTACCCCTTCGGTTCACGTGATCGACGCCGAGAAACAAGATCTTCAAACCATGCTGGTGGAGATTTCGTCACGCCTGTCTCGCGTGGAGACCCGTGAACGATCTACCTCTCGGGGACCATGAAGATGTTTCGTGGCCGATCAGCCAGTAGAGAATCTTGAGCTCATACCCACTGTTGGTACCACAGGGTTTTCAAGGAGCGTGCTACAAAGTGCAGGAAACCATGTTCCTTCCAGACGGAAAACTAGAGCAGCCGCCACTCGACCCACCGAGTGGCGGCCCAATGGTGATAAACCGGTTATATCTCTCAGATAAGCCTTCCCGGATGAAATATCTGATTGATACTGGGGCTGACGTCTCGGTAATTCCTCTACCCACGGCGTCAAGGCATCTTCCACCTGCTTCTCTCCAACTGTTCACAACAAATGGGAACGTCATCTCGACCTACGGTCAGCAACTTGTGACCCTTGATCTCGGACTTCGCAGACTATTTAGATGGCCGTTCATCATTGCCGTAGTCTCGCAACCAATAATAGGGGCAGATTTCTTACGACACTATGGATTGCTTGTTGACATTCGTCATGGTCGCCTGGTGGACTCGTTGACAAGGTTCCAGAAGCAGGGCACGGTGCAGCAAGGAAATAATTCTGGAATCAAGGTAGTCAATGGCAACACCAAATTTCATCGGTTGCTCGCTGAGTTCCCTTCTCTTGTTGAAGCTACTTCAGCCCCCAGGAAGCTGAAGCACGAGGTGAAGCACACAATAATAACAAGAGGACCACCGGTTTTCTCCAAGCCACGACGACTACATCCGGACAAGCTAAAGGTCGCCAAACAGGAGTTTCAGTATCTTGCGGACACCGGAATTTGTAGATCCTCAAGCAGCTGTTGGGCATCTCCACTTCACTTGGTTCCAAAAAGTAATGGAGATTGGCGTCCATGTGGAGATTACAGAAAACTCAACGAGGCAACAATTCCTGATCGTTATCCGGTGCCTCGCATTCAGGACTGTTTACAAGTCCTAGACAAAAAAAAGAATTTTCTCAACGTTAGATTTGGCAAAGGCTTATCATCAGATTCCGGTGCAGGAAGAGGACATTCCGAAAACTGCAGTGAAAACGCCTTTTGGACTGTTCTAGTTTCTTTACATGCCTTTCGGACTTTCGAATGCTGCTGCCACTTTTCAACGATTCATCCATCATGTTTTGAGAGAGATGGACTTTTGTGTGCCATATTTCGATGATGTGCTAGTCGCATCTGAGGATGAAGATCAGCACTTAAGCCATCTCAAGCAAGTATTCCAACGTTTCGAGGAATACGGGGTGGTGCTAAATGCCTCTAAGAGTGTGCTCGGAGAAACTTCAGTTAAATTTTTGGGACACATGGTGACTGCAGAAGGATTTTCTCCATTACCAGAGAAGGTCGCGGCAATTACGAACTTTCCCAAACCAGAGACTGTGAAGGAGCTTCGTCGTTTCCTAGCAATCAGCAAATTTTTATAAGCGTTTCGTACCACATGCTGCTAGAACACAAGCAGTGTTAAACAACTATTTGAAGGGAGCCAAAAGGAATGATCGGACACCTATTTTATGTCTGAAGAATCTGCTGCTGCATTTGAGAAGTACAAAAAAGATCTTGCAGGTGCCACAGTCTTACACCCCCCCTCGGCAGATGCATCACTTGCCATTGTAGTAGATGCATCGGATACGGCAGTAGGTGCGGCACTCCACTTCTAAAGGGTGGCAACCGCTCGCCTTCTTCTCGAAGACTCTCTCTCCAGCACAGCGGAGGTATAGCGCGTATGACAGAGAGCTGCTGGCAGCTTACATGGCTATTAAATACTTCCGGCATATGGTGGAAGGACGCAGTTTCACTCTGTTTACAGATCACAAGCCTCTGGTGTATGCATTTAAGCAGAAAGAAGATAAACGCACTCCGCAACAGCTCCGACACTTGGACCTAATTGATCAGTTCACGACGGACATTCGGTACCTAAAAGGATCTGAGAATGTGGTGGCATATGCCTTATCGCGCATTCATATTTCAACCATCAACGCATCATCTGTTTTCGACTTCAGCAAGATGGCTAGGGAACAGCAGAAGGATCCCCAATTGCAGGATATTTTATCTGGTGCCTGTCCAACTTCCCTAGTGCTACAGCCTTTCCCGGTGGGACAGCCTCCAATCACATTCCATTGTGATATGTCAATGGGTCGCATTCGTCCATTTGTGCCAGAAATTTTTAGACGGGAAATTTTCCACAATTTTCATGCACTCTCTCACCCAGGAGTAAGAGCGTCCTTGAAGATGGTATTGGAACGATACGTGTGGCCGTCAATGAGACAGGATGTTGCTCTATGGGCCCGCACATGCTTACACTGCCGACGTGCAAAGGTATCTCGGAATACAAGAAGTGAAATTGGAAAGTTCGAGATACTCAGTTCTCGTTTCGTGCATGTGCATATCGACCTTGTGGGACCCCTACCTCCATCAGAGGGTTTTCGTTACTGACCTGTGTTGACCGGTCCTCCAAGTGGCCGGAAGCCTTTCCAATGGTAGAGATTTCAGCAGAAGCCGTGGCCAAGGCTTTCTACTCTGGTTGGATTTCCCGATTAGGTCCTCCTCTAAGATTAACAACAGACCAAGGAACGCAATTCGAGGCATCTCTATTTGATGCTCTTTCAAAGTTCTTAGGCACAGAAAAGTGACATACGACTCCATATCATCCAGCCACGAACGGCCAAGTAGAAAGGTTTCATCGGCAATTGAAAGCGGCTATAATTGCACACGGAAGCTCTCAGTGGACCACGTTACTGCCCACCATACTAATGGGATTTCGGGCAACGTGGAAAGAGGATCTGCAAGCCACAGCAGCGGAAATGATTTATGGAGTTCCTATCAGGCTTCCAGGAGAATTTCTATGACCATCAAAACAAAGCGCAGATCCTGTTACTTTTGTGGGGAGACTCAGGGAGTCAATGTAGCGTCTCTCACCTCCGACGACCCAACATCACGGTTAACATACAATCTTCGTGAGCAAGGATTTCGCCACATGCAGCCATGTTTTTCTGCATACAGACTCCCTCAGAAAAGGTCTGCAACCGCCATACGAAGGTACATATAAAGTTGTCGACCGTACCGAAAAAGTGTTCCGGATCTTAAGGCATGGAAAAGAGGTAGGTTTCAGTGAGCATCGATAGGCTGAAGCCTGCCTATATTCCCAAGAGTTGGAGGATATTCCAGTGGAAGTGAAACTGAAGGGAAAAGTGTCCCTTCAACCAGAGGACGTTACAGAATTCGAACAAGATTGTAGTAGGCAAGAAACCACAACCCATTCCGGCCGCAGAGTACGTTTCAACCCCAAGTATTGCTAAAAAATTCGCTATCGCTGGTGGGGGGGCTACCTGTGGTGGTTGTGGAATGCTGCCGTCGCGAGATGACATCAGTAGGGGAGAAGAACCAAAAAGAGGAGCACCGAACGAAGAAGTGAAGCCAGTTAGAAGAGACTCGAAGTGAAGGGATTGATAAACAAAGGCGAAGGGAGATCCCGGTCATGATCCTCGTCGAGTGAGGTGGTTTGGTGAACTTCTCCACTCTCAGACATTATTCCGATCCTGAAGTGATTCTAAAACTTCAAAGCTGACAACGTTTTTTATGTGCGTGCCAGAAGATATAACCATAATATCTTAAATGTGTCTATACGAAGGACAGTGATTCTCGCAACCTGGCATAACACTAAAAGAATTAACGTTTCTGAATGATTAAAGTCATTATTTGTGAAGGAAAATATTCTTTTTCATAAAATATAGTATTATTAATATGTATCTAAGCAGCTTATGCCGTAATTTTCTTCTAAAGCAAAGTTAGTTTAACTTTGTGCTCAGAATGCATACACGTGGTGCCATCTGCAGCCATTATATTAAAGCTTGCAAAACATGGCGTCAGAAAATTCTAGAAGCAAAGATATATGTATTTTTCGCAATTTTAAAATTTTCTAGACAGTAAATGACATTTCTACATTTCATGATAATTTTTCTGGCACCAATAATCCAAAACCGTTCTCTCATTAATATTTGCATCATTTGTATTCCAGCATGGCAATTTTTTTTGTGAACAAAATCTATTAACAATCTAGTAAAATGACATTTTCCTGGTAATAAGATAGGATACAGAAATGATTCCTCGTCATCTCTTTGAGTTATTTTAGTTTTTACTCTTAAAATATTATTATCTATAAATGTATACCAAATTTTAATAATTTTATTTCAGATAAATAACATTTTTGATTTAAACGAATTAAGCACCTTTCAGAACTTTCAATCTCATAAAATGAAAGCTCAGGTTCAGTACACTTATCACAAGGTTTTCTACAGTTATAGATAAATCTCAAAATCCAACCGAACACTTTAATCATTTTACTATAGTTTGATACATTATGCAGATGCCAGAGAAGGGGTGCGTCATTTTCTAGATCAATATTAACAATTTTAATCTTTCTTCTTTCGACCTCAATTTCACTAGGTTGATCAATAATTTCACCTGTTGGCCAGTTTTCGGGATTTTCTTTCAACCAAGCAGGTCCTTCCCACCATTTAGATTTAAGCAATTTGTGAGGGGAACATCCGCGTGATAATAAATCCGCTGGGTTCATATTCCCTGGGACATGTTTCCACGAGTGGGTTTTCGTTAGAAGTTGAATTTCCTTAACTCTGTTAGACACAAAAACAGACCAGTTCCCTTGTTCTTTTATCCACCAAAGGGCAGTAGTGGAATCAGACCAAAATGTTATTTTTAAATTTGGAAAAATAAGTGCTTTCATCAGAGAATTTACTAGCCTAACTCCAACATTACAGGCCATCAACTCTAGACGCGGTATACTAAGAGGTTTAAAAGGCGCTACCCTAGACTTTGCTCTAGCGAGTACTATATTTACCTTAGAACCAATTATTGATCGAACAAAGACGCATGCAGCATATGCTCCCCCGACCGCATCCACAAAAACATGTAATTCAGAAGAAATATTTACTTTAAGATGACGAGGAATATTAACATTTTTCAAAACAGAAGTATCTTTAAACCATGCTAAAAATTCTTTTTTACAATTGGGAGGTAATTCATGGTCCCAAGAAATTTTCAATTTCCATAAATTCTGCAACAGTAGTTTAGGAAGCAATGTTGTCGGTGTTAACAAGCCAATGGGATCAAAATTCTTTCGCACAACTGACAAAATTAATCTTTTAGTTATTCTCACTTCACAGGTTAACGATTCTAAATCCGCACAACATTTCAGAACATCATTATCTAAATTTCATATTATTCCCAAAACTGAAGTATCTCCTGAATGCTCGTCAACATTTTTACAATCAACATTGCTTTCAAAACCACGAAAATTAAAAAATCCTTTATTCATAATGCATTTTGCTTGTTCAATGAAGTGTTCCAATTCACTAGTGTTATATAAACTCCACATACAAGATTGTCTACATAAAAGGATCGTTTCATTTTCTGAGTAATCTCTTTAAATTCAGTGGGACAGTTTTCCAAAAGATGTATTAAAGGTAAGTTCAATAGATATGGACTAGAACAAACCCCAAACACAACTCGGCAGTGCCTATAAATTTCTTGTCCCTCCGAACCCGGGAAAAAAACCTAAGGAAATCCCTGTCTTTAGGAGCAACGGATAGCATTAAAAATGCCTTTTCTATATCGGCACTAATTCCGATTGAAAACATTCTGAAACGATCAAGAATATCAGGAATCCTTTCCAGCAAATTGATCCCCTTATGCAGACATTCATTCAAAGAGAGTTTCCCTCTCTGAGAAGCAGAAGCATCAAAAACGGGTCGAACTTTTGTTGCCTGGCTATTTAATTTTATTACTGGCCTATGGGGTAGATAATGACACTTATTATTTAATTCTATTTCAGGCACGCGTTCAATTATCTTCATAGATTCCCATTCCCTGAAGACGTTTTGATAATCATCAAAAAAATTATCACATTTTAATTTGTTAATCATTTTTTCATGCATTTTCCAAGCTAATTCCTTATTTTATCACATAAATTCATTAAATTACTTTTCCATGGAAGTTTTACTTCATATCTCCCTTCCGGGAGAATTCTCATCACCAACAGTGTGATGTAAATGAAGAGATTTTGAAGGAATTCAATACTTTCAGCAGGGCCGGCGCTAGCAGTTTCGCCACCCTGGGCAAAGAGGTAAAATGCCGCTCTTTTATAACAAATATTAAAAGAAATAATCTAAACCCTTTCCATGCTTAGTGGTAAAATAAAACGAGAGCAAAAAAAAAATTGCTATCAATAATGTTGTTTTAGGTAGCAAAAAATACTAGCTTATTAATTTATGTTTTTGGCACTAAATTAAAATTAGGGTTGCACACACAAAAAGTCATTTCTAGTGTATAATTATAAAATACAAATATTAAAAAAAATACTAAAACAAATTATAGAACCACTAAGTATTAAAACTTAATTACATATTAAAAATACACTTAAACCAAGAGTTAAACTTCAGTGTTACTTTTTCACTTTAAATTCTGAGATTTTTTTTTTATAATTTCTTTAACACTAATTTCTTCAGCCAGTTCTTGTTTAATGGCTAATGTTGTAAAGCCGTTTAGCCGATCCTCGGTAGTTGTGGAGCGTAAAATTTTTTAAATTAATTTTAATTTGGAGAAACTCTTACCTCCCCTTTCCACACTTATTGGGTGAGTAAGCAATATCCTTAAGACTATACCGAGATATGGCGCAAAATCCAGGTTCGCTATGAATTTTAAAATCTCGATTGGACTTTCATTTTTATTTAACGAAGCCTCTAAACCGCTACTATCTCGTCTGCCAGATCCAGCACGTTTATATCCGATGAATTTCCATCAGTTAACGCTGTTTCTAGATTTTTACAATACTTTAGTTCGTCGTTTTGAGGAGTATCTTTTAAATAACAAATATTGTATAAAAATTGGAAATAGTTGCTGGGGGTATGATCAAATCAAACCTGGATTCAAGTGCATTGATAGCTTTATCTAATGTGAAAAAATAAAACTCTGCTTTATATTTCAAAGTCGGATCTTCTATAGGATTTTCCAGTGCCTCATAGTCGAAATTAACATTCCTTCTTCGAACCCTATGACGTGGCTGGATGAGCTCAAAATTAGCCGGTATGTCAATTTCGTCAGTGAATTCTTGAGCGTCGCAAAGCATTTCATTTAAGGCTGTGTCCAATCTAAGATCCTTGAAAAAATCTTTACGATTTTTCAAGAACTCCATAACAGATGGTAAATCCTAGTCTTCTGTCTGCCAGAGCTTACTTATAGGGTTGATACAATTTAAGATTTTGTACCAAATAACAATGCAGCATAAGAACTTAAATTGTTTGACACAACTTAATAGTCCAGAAGCCTCAACTCGTATAGAGTTGTCAATCTTCGAATTATTACAAACAGCAAGTAAAGCGTATATCCCTTCTACTTGATACCTTAGTGGTTTTAATGCATCTATTCGGCTTTCTCAACGATTTTGTTTGAAATCATTTATCTACTTCATAATTTTTTACTTTAAAATTTTTTACTTTATCATATTTTTATTTCTGTAATGCACATTTTGTTTCCACTTTAATTAAATAGTTTTATACTAGGAACACACACACAACAAAAAAAATAATACTTTTATTCTTCCACCTTAATTATTGTTCTGTAACAATAAAACTTTAATTAAATGCTTTTCCTGTTGTTTTTTATAAGAAACTTCTGTCATAATTTTGACATTCTTATTGTTGCCTTCTCTAAAGATTTTAAATATTGCTATAGATTGGAACCTATTATTACTAGAATTTTTTCTTAAATATACATACTAACGCTTTTAAACCTTTTCACAATCAGAAAAAATACATTTTAAAAGGTTTTTGAGAAATATAACAGTAAAATGAAATAGTAAATATAAACTATTGCGCTCCGAAAACATCGACTTTTTAATTTTTAGTGCGCCAGTGTTCTACGGGACACTGATGAAGAGCCTATCGTTTATGTCATGGATGAGTGGTTATGTTCTGAAGTATTTTATACTAGCTACATGGCCCGGCTTTGCACGGGCTTTCTCTTTCCCTCATGACGCCAGCAATTATGTGTGTGTTTGTACGCGCGCAATGTGAGTGATTTCTAAAATTATTTCATTAAATTTCCCTTTTTCGAAATTTGTTCCACATATTTTCGATTTAAGACAGGTTTTCCCCCTCCCTCTAGCCCGGCATAACACGGTTTTTTTAGTGTAAAATTACTGTTTCCTCTTCCCCTCCCCCTCACAGATAAAATATAGCTTCAAATTTCGATCTATAACTTTTAAAAAACAATATTGCATTAGTTAAAAAATTATTAATGTGAAGCAATAAAAAGAAAACGATTCTTTAGTTAGCTTAAAAATGTCTCTGAAATGTATATTTATCCCAAATAATAGACAATCTACTTTTTTAATTAACAAATAATTAATTTAGTAATGAATTAATAGAAATACTTTTAAAAACATATATATATATATATATATATATATATATAAGTTATAAAAAATTAGTATGGGGGAAGCGTAGATATATATTTACATGTACTGAGAAAAAAACATTCAAAAAAAAAACTAAATGATATAAACATTTTGATATTTTATTTCAATTTCATAGTTTTTCTTCCACTGTCATAGTTACAGATTTTGTGGAATGAACGCTTAAAATAGTGTAAATAATTTATATCAGGAAGTGTAATACATTAATATTACTTTTTGTTGTATTTATTTTATGTTAAAATCTTGCCATAGGCGTTGAATAGGCGTTTACTTTTGGGCGTCTGGACTGTAAAACAGTCCTCAATCCCATATCTTGAGAGTCTATGATGTTGGGCATGGCAAAAGTGGAGTTTAACATTCTGCTGAGTGGCATGATGGCGATTGGTTGGGCGATGGAATCCAGGAGGCGTGGCTATGGTTCTTCATCTGGGTGGAAAGTTTTTGAGTTTTTTGGCTTGGCTGAGAGCTAAGAGATTGCTCTCTGATTGGATGTTGTGTAGAGTGATCATTGACTCCGATTGGCTGCCCCGGAGGCTGAGATTTAAATTATGGGGAGGCCTGGAATATATATATGTCCACAGTTCCAGCCTGGCGGATGAGAAGATTCCCAGTTGTGACACGTTAGCGGCCGGTCGTGTTTAGCACGTCCGCATACGATTTCCTGTGTCACTCTGTGTTATTGCCTGCGATTGCTACTATATCCATTTAAGCCCTTTTTGGGCTTGTTGATCTCATCATGAGCGACATCGATATGGATCCGCCATCTCCAGCGCCCTCTTATAAAGATTACGAAAAAGCGTTTCTCTCTAGACCCTCCACTCCTTCAACGCTGGAACCAACCACTGCATACAGTCAACGAAGGGCTGCAATGACCAGGCTCAAAAACCAGGAAACCATGATTGAAGGTTACCAGAAGTACTTGGCTTCCTTCAACAGAGGAAAAGACGAGCACGGAATTTTCATTCAGTTGCAAGAAAGCCTGAACGAGACGATAGAAGCAAGAGATTCACTGGTAAGTGAGCTCAGGACTATGCCCCCATGCCTTGATCAGAAGTGCCCTGATCATACTAAAATTAATACTAAAAGTAACATTGAAATTAATAAACCCACTCAGAAAAAAAGGGAAAACGCCAGGAATAACGCGGACGACTTTGTCTTCCCGAGTAAAACTGCTAGACCGATCACCCCAACGCCAGTACTTCAACCCATCGCAGTACAAAATTCTTTCGTAGATCTTGTACAGGACCCCGACCTACCTACTGATAATACAGTAGAAATCCCCAAAATCCCACCCCCACTGCCAGTTTACTTAAAAGTTAACAATAATTACAGAAAGCAACTTGATC
This sequence comes from Trichonephila clavipes, assembly GCA_019973935.1. Lineage (NCBI taxonomy): Eukaryota > Metazoa > Arthropoda > Arachnida > Araneae > Nephilidae > Trichonephila > Trichonephila clavipes. The sequence continues at coordinate 29,958 of BMAU01000337.1, read as the reverse complement.
AACTTAAAGAAAAATTCCCAGAACTAACCTCTAAAACTTCAGGAAAATATCTTAAACTCAACTTAGAATCCCACGAAGAACATAAAGATCTTGTTGATTTTATGGATAAGGATAAAGATTTCCAATTTTATGTTCTACCACCCAAAGATAAAAAACCAATTAAAATAGTAATTAAAGGACTCCCAGGCTGTACTAAACCTAACGAAATAATCATTGACCTAGAGCACCAAGGTTACAGCGATTGTAGCTGTAACCAATTAATCTCAAAACGCACCAAACTCCCATTGCCATTTTTTCTTGTAACCTTACCCAGAAATAAAGAAAATTTAACGATTTTTGACTTAAAACATGTAGGACATATGCAAGTAAAGATAGAGGGGTATTCCGTTAAAGGAACTACCCAATGCTTCAATTGCAATGACTTTTTTCACACTGCAGCCAATTGCCATATGACCCCAAGATGCCTAAAGTGCGGTAAAGCACACTTAACAAAAGACTGCGGCATAAAAGAACGACAGGAAAACCCTTTCTGCATAAATTGTGAAGTGTACGGGCATACTGCCTGCTACACTAAATGTCCCAAGTTCCCCAAACCCAAAAATGGCAATCCTATCACGAATAGAAATAAAAAAGTATTTACTAGCAACAATGTTGTCGAAGGAATTTCCTTTGCCAACATGGTTGCTGGAAAACCTAAAAACAACGATCCACAAACCTCTAACACCAAAAGTAATATTCCGGAAAGACAAAGTCACGTTACTACCCCCCTCACTGACTTCCAAGATCTCATTAGTCTATTCAAAATAGTATCTAATATTTTTAAACAGTTCCCTAAATTGAAACAAATTATTCCAGATCTCAAAAAAACCAATGATTTCAAAAAACAAGCATGTATGCTATTAGAAGCACTCTGGGATTAAATTTTTAATTTATTCTCAGCTTGTCTCTGATAAAATACATGTTTTATTTCCATGACTTAACTTTTTCTTTCTTACGGGCACTGTAACTTCAATATTTAAATTTAAATTGCAATATTTTATTAATTTTCCAAAGTCCTGAGCTTACAAACCAACTGGAGTTCGCCTCCTTCACAGCAGACGGCCTGCGCCATCACGCCATTGGTCCCTCCTCCTAGTGGCCACACCTCCTCTCCACCCAAACCATGCTAACAACGCCAATCACATGTTAGCCCAGATCAGGGACGGAGGAATCTGACAAGATTCCAGTTCCCTTACAAATCATAAGAGTCATAAGAGCCTGGCGGATGCCAATTCATTTTTTTCGTCATTCTGGTTCTTGTCGTGGTAGAGTTCAGACGCGTCCCCTCTTCTTCGAGCTTTCGCCCCGAGTTCATTCTGGATCTTTTTGCATCCGCTTTTTCGTTCATCCTGTGTCACATTTTGGCCTTGTTCCTTCCAATATAACCGATCGAGGTTATTGCTAGGGATTAATTTTTAAATTTTTCCGCGTATTTTTTAGTTTGATTCTGCACGTGACTCGTGTTAGGCCTCGTGCCTCTCCTTCGTTCCTCGTTGCGTTTTCTTTTTAGATTGGATACCATGGATATGTCCGCTTCCAGGACAGATGTGGCTTCATCAATCGAGGTAAGTGATTTATTCACTCTTGAACCTTTATCTTTTGATGTCATGGCAGCAACGGATTACATTGATAATTGTACCACGTGCGCCGAGTCTGAGGATTTGTGCGGTATTCTCGATGAGATACTCTTCACCCTCGAAGACGTCGACGCAGAAGCACAAATCACGCCTGAGAGACTTAGGCTAGTCAATTTGGTTCAATGGGCAGCATTGAAATGCTCACGTAGATCTATTCGACTCCAAAATGCGGAGTTCAAAAAATACATCAGGGAGGTTGAGCTTTCTCGCCGCACCCCCACTGCAGCCTCACCCGCTTCGCAGCAGAAGCGGCCTCTAGCGAAACGCCAGCCCGCATCGCCTCAGAAAGACGTTCCGTCGAAGAAGCAGGCGAAGTCGGAGCGAAAGCTCCCACGCACTTCCACCTCCCCTCGCCATATCGAAGACTCGTCTTCTATGGAGGAAGGGGAATCGTCAGCCGAAGAGAGCTCGGTAGAGTTAAATTCAGCTAAAACAGCTAAGTCGGTGATCGCGCAAAGCAGCCCGGCGACGAAAGCCGCCGAGAGCGCTAGCGCTCCCGAACCAAGTAAGAAAGATGACGGCTATACTACGGTAGGCCGAAATGGAAAACGCATTGCTCCCATCGTGATTGATGCACAGAGCAATGAAACCGAGCTCCTTACACAGATAGGGAACTTGTGTAGTAATACATCACTACAGGGGCGCTTTGAGAACGGGAAGCTCCGAGTCTTCCCAACTTCTGCCGAAGAGCTCCGTATTATTCAAAAGTTTGTCTCGGACAAAAAAATGCGGTCACACACTTTCGAGATGGCTCACAATAAGCAACTTAAAGTTGTTTTGAGAGGGTTGCCGGAGAAGTGAGCTATTCAAGGTGACGTGAGTAGTGGTCTTTTTTGTGTTTTTATTATTATAAATTGAGGACTAAATTAATTTTAGAGAAAAATGTTTAAGAACTGCCGTAAGGAAGATCTTCGGATCGTAGCTCTTGAACTTGGTGAGACTGTTGCTGAAAAAGTAACTATCGTTGAGTTAACTGAAATTATTAAAGAAAATAAATATTTTAAAGAGGATGTTGAATTTGTTAAAGAATTAATTCAATATACGATCGAGGACCGTAAGAGAGCAGAGGAAGACCGTAAAAGAAGCCGAAAATAGGTTACGAGAAAAAGAGCTTGAGCTTGAACTAGCACGTTTAAATGTTAATTCAGATAACGAGAGAACAGGTGAGGGTTGTAACACGCTGGATGCGTTGGTGAAAAGTGTTCGAATCCTAACGGTGAAGGTGCCTAATAGACCTGAAGGTTGGGCATTCTTTTTCGCTTCGTTAGAAAGAGCCTTTGTATCAAAAATGTGCCCGAGAAATTCCAGTCGGAGATTTTATTAAATTTGTTGGGAGAAAAAGCTTCAAATGTGTTAACATATGTTAAAGATGACGAGCTTAACAACTATGAACAACTAAAGTCAATAATACTAAGAGAATATGAGCCAAGTGCAAATCAATTCCTTGAACAATTTAAAAAAGCTACGCGTCATCCAAATGAAACATTTATTCAATATACTTCTCGCTTAATTACAAATTGGCAGTATTACTTAAAATTAAGAAAGGTATCTGATTTTGACATTTTAAACGATCTTATTGTGTCCGACAAAATTTTCAGTTCGCTTGAAAAAGAGGTAGCGTCACACATTTCCGTTCGAGCAGGAAATGATTGGTTTCGCCCACTAGAGCTTGCCAAAGAGATAGACTTGTATAATACTTCTCGGGGAAAGAGCTTAAAAACTTTGCCGAATGTTCTTACTAGAAATAATCCAGTGAAAAACGCGTCAAGGGTATTTTTTTGAGTGAAATTAAAGATTCTAAATGTATTTGTTGCGCTGAATCGCATCCATTATATAAGTGTGCAGTGTATTTAAAACTTCCCATAAATAAGAGAATTGATCTGATTAAACTAATAACCTTTGCTTTAATTGCCTTTCTACATCTCATAGAGCGAAAGACTGTAAATCGAGATTTGTTTGTTCTGAGTGTCAAAAGAGACATCATAAAACAATACATTATACAGAGCGCCAGCCAAACCAGGAAGTAAGGAACTCCACCTTTGAACCTCTTAACACTTCAGCGCCAGTCTTCGAGTCTCGAGTAGAAAATCATAACTTATTAACCGCAACGAGTATAAACAGAAAAAAATGTGTTTTGCTAAGCTCAGCAATTTGTTATATAAAATGTGAAAATGGTTTATTCCCAGTCAAAGCAATTTTAGATAGCGGATCTACCTCGAACTTTTAATGAGCAACTTATGCGATTTAATTGGATTGAAAAATACAAGACTAATGTTTCGGTTTCGGGACTAAACAAAACAGTAATTCCAATAGACTCGCGTGTTTCAGTATCTATTAGCAATAAAGAAGGGAGTTACATTAAAACATTAGACTTTTTTTTGGTACCTACAATAACGGAAGATCTTGTTCCAACAACGAAAATCGATTTTAATCTGAATAATATTCCCAATCTTAAATTAGCTGACAAAAATTTCAATATTCCAGAGCGCGTGCAAATGCTATTAGGTGCAGAAGTATTTTATGAATTAATGTTACCCGGACAGTTCAAGACGGAGGGTTCAAATGTTATTTTTCAAAACACTGTTTTCAGATTTATCGTTTCCGGATCTACTTCTTCAGACGCGAAGGGAAAAGAACATTGTGGGTGTATTCAGGCTGCGGATAATCTAGAGCATTCAATTAAGAAGTTTTGGGAAATCGAAAATGTAGAAATCGATTCTGTTAAAACCAGTGAATTAGATATTTGCGAAGACCATTTTAAAAGCACTCATTCGAGAGATGACCAGAGGAGATATACGGTGGCGATGCCATTAAAAGAAGATCCTTCATGTCTTGGTGAATCCAGACAAACTGCGATTCAGAGATTAAACTCTTTGTGGAAACGACTGAGTAGAGATAAAGAATATTTGTCCCTGTATGAGAAATTTTTACAGGAATATGAGGATTTGGGCCACATGAGGGAAATCAAGGCGGATGGATCTGGAGTTTCATTTTACATGCCACACCATGGTGTTTATCGCCCCGAAAAGTCTACAACTAAAATGAGAACTGTCTTTAATGCATCAAGTCCTTCAACGAGTGGGAAATCTTTAAATTCAATTCAATTTAATGGCGGACTGGTCCAAGAAGACCTCTTTTCCATTATGGTTCGCTTCCGAAAGCACAAGTATGCCTTTACTACGGATATAGAGAAAATGTTTTGCATGATAAACATACATCCGGAGCAAACGTGTTTGCAAAGAATTCTGTGGAAGAAGGGCATAGGAGAGCCAATAAAAACGTACGAGTTAACTACAGTAACCTACGGCACAGTTAGCGCACCTTATCTAGCCACGAGAACTTTGAAACAGTTAGCGATGGATGAAGCTAATAATTTTCCTTTAGCAGCTCCTGTGTTGCTGAGTGACTGCTACATGGATGACATACTATCGGGATCCGAGAGTATAGAAGAGGTAATAGAATTGCAGCATCAATTAATAGAAATGTTCAAGACCGCAGGGATGCAACTTCATAAGTGGTGTGGAAATTTACCCGAGATAACTTCCAATCTACAAGAGTATGCGTTTTTGGAGTCTGAGGAGACTAAAGCACTTGGAATGATTTGGAACCCTAAGTTAGACTGTTTTCTTTTTTCAGAATAGAGCAACAAAGGCCAACTTCATTCACCAAAAGAATGGTTTTGTCTACTATTGCAAGAATCTTTGACCCTTTGTGTCTCCTCGGACCGATCATAACTTGGGCAAAGATATTCATGCAAAGATTGTGGTTGCTGGAATTGGGATGGAGTGATGAACTTCCCTTTAAAGAACAAAAGGAGTGGCGTCGATTTATCGACTCTTTGAAAGCCGTGAATAACATCTCTATTGACAGATGTATTGTGATTCATAAAGCGGAGAGCATTGAGTTACATGCATTTAGCGACGCATCGGAAAAGGCGTATGGTTCATCCATTTATCTCAAGTCTATATCTGCCCTTGGAGAAGTCAAAGTGTGTCTTGTAACGAGTAAAAGCCGAGTGTCGCCTCTGAAGCAGATTTCTATTCCAAGACTTGAACTGTGTGGGGCAGTTCTTGCCGCTAAATTGATGAAGAAGGTGAAGGAGGCATTGAATCTTCAGATTACAGCTGTGCATTTTTGGTCGGATTCGACTATTGTGATTTCATGGATACATCGAGAATCAAGAGAATTGAAGACGTTCGTGGCTAATCGAGTGTCTAAGATTCATCAACTAAGTTCCCGTGACCAGTGGCATCACATTGCATCAGAACAGAATCCTGCAGATGTGTTATCTAGAGGACTACTTCCTGAGGAGCTTCGTGACGACTCTCTATGGTGGCATGGTCCTGAGCTTCTACAGAGTACTTATTCAACTACTGTCATTGCAGAACCAACCCAGAGAGATGACTTTGACTGTGAACTAAGGGTGTCTGAGAGAACTCTGGAGACTTCATTGCTGAATTCCAAGAACTTTTGACTTTTTCAACCATCTTATGGACCTTTCTAATAATTATTTTAAAATAATACATATTGTTTCTTATATTTATAGATTTATTGAAAATTGCAGATCCAAGGTGAAAAAGAGGGGACCTTTAACTACAAGTGAGGTAAATGATGCAGAAACCTGGCTTATTAAACAGGACCAGAGTGGCATTAACTTAAGTGACCCGTCAGGTAATCTTAAATCTTTGAATATATTCCAGGATGATAAAGGAATCCTGAGAGTTGGTGGAAGGCTGGAAAAAGCTTCCATACCCTACAGCCAAAAGCATCCAGCTATACTGGCTAAAAATTCTAAATTAAGTAAAATATATTTCATAACTTTTCATAAGAAATTATTTCACGTTGGTCCACAAGGACTGCTGAATGCAGTAAGATTGAGATTTTGGGCTTTAGGAGGTAGAAACCTAGCTAGGAAAACGGTTCATACTTGTGTGGTGTGTTTCAAGTGTAAACCAATTCCCTCTTCTCAAATAATGGGCAATCTTCCATATGAAAGAGTAAATATGGCCTCTCCATTCAGTATAACTGGACCAGATTTGGGAGGTCCATATTTTGTAACTTACAAACACCAGAGAAAGGGCGTTTTGAATAAAATTTATGTTTGTGTTTGCGTTTGCTTTGTGACACGTGCCATCCACCTAGAAATTCTTTCCGATTTGACTTCGGATGCAATAATTGCGACCCTTAAGAGATTCATGTCTAGGCGAGGAAAATGTTCCAAAATTTTTACGGATAATGCACCAAATTTTGTTGGAGCGAATTCTCAACTAAAGGTATTTTATAAGACCCTTAACTTTCCAGATCAAAATCTGGCGGCATATTTCACTGAGGAAGGTATTGAATGGAATTTTATTCCACCAAGGGCCCCACATATGGGAGGTCTTTGGGAGGCGGGCATAAAGTCAGTGAAATATCACCTCAAGCGAGCACTGGGAAGATCCCGACTCACCTACGAGGAGTTTGAAACAGTGATTATCCAGGTAGAAGGAATTTTAAATTCCAGACCCCTTACACCAATATCTAATGATTTTGATAACTTTGAGGTATTAACGCCTGCACATTTCTTGATTGGTAGATCAATTAATTCTATTCTTGAGCCCCCTAGTAATTAATATTAGTGACAATAGATTAAGCCGTTGGCAGAGAACAACAAAGGTAATTCAAGTAGTTTGGAAAAAATGGAGTACAGATTATCTGAATACTCTCCAACAGAGAGGAAAGTGGATGATCGAGAAGGACAATGTAATGTGTGGTACAATGGTAATTGTAAAGGAGGATTTTACACCAGTTTGCAACTGGCTTTTAGGGCGCGTCGTTGAGGTCAATCATGGTTCTGATGGTAAAGTGAGAACAGTCAGGATTAAAACAAAGAACGGAGAATTTAAGAGGCCCATAACTAAGATCTGTATTCTACCTGTAGATGTAAATAATTAAGGTTAATTTCCATTTAAGAAATTATGTGTTTATCTTTAAATTGTGCTATTGTAATTTTAACTCTTTTTTTTTTTTTTACTGAAAATTTATAGTACCTTTTATATATATAATAATTTTGAAAACAATTGTGTAATTTTTGTGAACTTGTTGTGAATTGTGAAACTGTATTGCTATTGTTGAATATTGATATTGCAAGGCCGGGGGTATGTTCGAGCATGCGCAGTGGGCGCCGCGCAGTGGTGAATAAGTGTATTAAGCAAAACGCGAATTAAGAGTTTTCAGAGTGTGTGTGGGAGATCAGACGAGCGAGAGCGCAGAAACGGTGCCCATCGTAAGTGTTCCGACATACTCCCTGAGTAACCGAGTTTGGAAATAAAAGAGTTGTATCAACATCCTCGTCTGGTTTCCTGAGACAAAAACACATAGGGACCACTTCCACAACACCCACCGACTACAACCAAGGAGAACTCATGTCAGAGTTAACTACACTTGGCTTCAAGCCCAACCATATTTCCTTGTTGAGAAACAGGAAAACCAACACCAACATGCCTCTATTTTTGGTAACCCTCCTAAGAAACCCTGAAAATAAGGGTATTTTCAACATAAAAAACATTGGATTTTTTAGAGTTTCGGTTGAGCCGCTCAATAAATCCACCTTGCCCCCACAGTGCTATCGATGCCAAGAATTCTTTCATCACTTTCGGTTTTGCACTAGAGCACCGAAGTGTTTGAAATGCTCCGGAGCCCATCTCACCTCTGAATGCACCAAGTCAGCCAAGGCCCCGGCTAAGTGTGCCAATTGCAGCGGTCCGCACCCTGCAAACTTCTCGGGTTGCCCCAAAAACCCCATCAACACTAAGACAACAAAGTCAAAAGCGGCGAAAAACGTCTGGCAAGAGCGTGCGGCTGCGCGCAAGCAAAATTCCAATCATTCTAAACCTTCCTTTGCGGAGGTTGTTAAAGGATCAAAAAACAACTCACTGGATGCCAAAGAAGTGATAACAAAAATGGCCCAGATGATGTCTCAGTGGGGAGATATGCTGTCCTTACTACAGTCTAAACTTTAAATTAAAATTCATCTGTTTTAGTTTAAAAATTTCTCTCAGGTTTTTTAGCTGGAATGCTAATATTTTTGTTAATTTATTCAGTAAATATCTTATTATTTGTACTTCTATCGACCCCGACGTAATCGGGAATACAGAAACGCTTTTCGTCCTTTTTGGACTCTATTAGCATTCCGATCTACATTTGTCACGCGAGTGACCGCACAAACACAAAATACGACAAAAACACGTTTTCACACTCTGCTTACAACATTTCCTTCGCTGCCTTGCACTGCATCTTTTGATACTGGGTTCTTGTGTGCTCAGTCACTGCCTTGATTTACTGCTTTCAGCCGTCCCGACTGCCTTCCTGCGTTCTTCCCTCCCCCCGCCGGCGCTCTGCTTCGTTAGAGCGTTTCGAGTTTCGGGGTACGTCCTCCCTCCCCGTTCTGCCGGGGAATGTTTCTGGATTTGTTCCGTTTTCTTTCATGGTTTATCTATTTCGCCCATCCTTCTAGGTAAAGGCGCTGTCGCGCCGTCGCCCGCGTCCATCTAATTTTAGTTTTAGTTCCTGGCGGATGCCAAGCTTCTACTTCAGTTCTGATGTGTCCTAATAGAAGGGAGAAAAAACGAAAAACACCTCAGTCGTAGAGCCGACCTTGGCAGAGAGAAACTGGTTGGGGGAAAGAAACGCGAAGCGTTTCGGAGTTCGGAAAGAGAATTTCTCGAACTGGGTTGGGGGGGAGAGAAACGTTTCGTCGAAACGTTTTGAAGAACCATAGGGTGAATTTTTTCGGTGATGAATCATGCTGTTTGGAAGAGATGTTACTCTGCAGTGATGGATATTTTTTTTTATTAAAACGAAGGTGAAATGTTCGCTGAACTGTGAGGCATACGGTGGGTGGATGGGGGGAGATTGCGAAAATAATTTTGCGAGTTTATAGTGGGGTTGTTGTGATATGGAATTGAGGAATGAAAATTTGACGACAAATTTGCTATGAGGGTATGGATGGGTTCAACACAAAGTTCTTCATGGAGTACGGATCTTGGGATGAATCTGGGAGCTCTTGCTATGATGCGTAATACTTTATTTTGTAATCTTTGGAGGCTTTCAAGATGGTTATTTCCTGCTGCGCCCCAGATGGCACAGCCGTAAGTTAGAATGGGTCTTAGATAAGTTTTAAAAATGAAAATTCTATTTTTTAACGACAGTTTTGATTTCCTTCCAAGCAGCTCGATGAGGGAGAAATGTTTGGACCAGTATTTTTTCTTGATTTCGTTGAAGTGCGGTCGGTAGGTGAGATTATCGTTTAAAGTTAATCCAAGATATGAAGTTTCGAAAGTCCAGTCTATTGTTTCGTCGAAAAGTTTAAGTTGAGTTGGCATAGTTTGGGATCTTTTTTTTCTAAATATAATTGCGTTTGTTTTTTCGGTATTAATTGAAATTCTCCACTTAGTAAGCCATATTTCAAGTTGGGAGAGGTATGCTTGAGAAGTTCGAACTGCTTGGTCGGCGGTGGTGCTATTGCAGAGTATGGCGGCATCGTCGGCAAAGAGGCAGACGGAGACTGATGGAGTGGTGGGGAAGTCGCTAGTGTAGATATTGTAAAGTGCGGGCGACAAGATGGATCCCTGTGGCGTTCCCGCTGCAATGTTGCGTATACTTGAGGTACTATTAATTTTTACATTAAAAGTCCTATTGTCCAGATAATTATGTACAATTTTAACGAGGTAGGTTGGAAATTTTAATTTTATCAGCTTGTAAATCAGTCCGTCATGCCACATTCTATCGAATGCTTTCTTTACGTCCAAAAAAATGCCGACGGTGTAGGACTTCGTGTTGAACCCGTTGATGATGGTATTAGTTACTCTTAGAAGTTGATGTTGGGTGGACGTCTCTTTACGGAAGCCGTGCTGAAAATCCGGTATTAAGTTATTCCTATCACAGTGATCAATGATGCGTGTGAGGATGATTTTTTCAAATATTTTTCCAAGGCAGCTTAGGAGGGAGATGGGTCTGTAATTTTCTGCGAATTTTGAATCTTTTTTAGGCTTCGGCAAAACAGTTATTTGGGCGTGTTTCCATTCCTTTGGGAAGTAGTTAAATTGGAGGCTTCTATTGAAAATCTTGGTAATGTATGTTATGGCATTTAAAGGGAGGGACTTGAGAGCAATGTTCTTGATTCCGTCATGGCCCGGAGCTTTCTTGTTATTGAGTTTTAGTATAATGTCCATGACTTCTTCAGGTGAGGTTAGTGGAGCGGTGTGGCGTCTGGCATTACGGTCCATATAATTTTCGATTTTCTCTTCCACTCGGTCGATGAAATCGTCATCATATGGCTCCGGATTTTCTTGAAATGAGCTCTCGAGAGAATCAGCAAACAAATTAACTTTGTCCTCAGTACTATAATGGAGGCCCATGGGGCCTACTATAGGAGGGACATGGAAAGATTTATTTTTATTAGAATGAGTTTTAACAATTTTATACAGAGAGTCGTCATCAGGGGTGGCTTCTGCAAGAAGTTTATCCCATTTAAAATTATGGTAGTTTTGAAGCTCTTTTTTGATTTCTTTTTGAAGCTTATTTAGTTGAGTTTTATAAGGAGGGTATTTAGTCTCCTGCCAATCTTTACGAATTCTATTTTTTAATTTAATTTTATCCCTGATGACAGAGGGGATAGTGTTAAGGGGTTTATTAATACTTTTAAAGATACTACTATTATTGTAAGCATTTTTAAGAGAGAAATTAAAGTTATTGATAGCCGTTTCAATATCGTTAGTACTATTAATTATTGGGTTACCTGGAAGGGAGTTTGTTAGAATTTCTTGAAATTTCTTCCAGTTGGGAAAAGCGTAGGTACTGAGGGCAGGTGCGGTAATTATGGGGAGGAGCATGTCCAGTGGGGAGAGCAGGAGAAAAATATTGACAAAAAATAAAGAAAGTTAAATTTTAGCAATTATGGTGTGCAATAAAAATTGCACGAGGAAATAGAATTACGGGGGATTACAGGAGTCAAGAAGAATTCTTCTTGGTCTCTTTGTATTGTCATTAGGGGTATATTGAGATAAATTTTGCATATTTATATTATTGGTAGCTTCTAAATCGTTAAAAAAGTTAATAGCTATATTCTGAATGTGAGATTTGAAACTTTTAATCTTAAGAGCATTACGTATGTCGTCATTACGCATGTATCTTATGGCTTTGACAATCATACGTATTAAAGAATTTTGCAGGGTATCAAGTATATTATTATTTGTTTTAGCGGCATAACCCCAAACTGGACATGCATAAGCACTGTATAGAGAAGCACTTTGTTTTCTATACTTAAATGAGAATTCCGGCCAATTAGGGGGTAAAGTTTAAACATTATTTTCCGGAATTTGTCGCGAACGTAATAAATGTGTTGTTTCCAAGTTAGGTGTGTATCAAAGATAATTCCAAGGTATTTGCCTTCTTGGGACCAGGGGATTTGAGTGTTGTACATGATAATAGGTGGTGGGAGAGACTGTTTTTTCGTGAAAATAATGGCAGTAGATTTTTCGACATTAATACTTATTTTCCATTTGTCGTAGAAATTTTGCAAGAGTAGAAGGTGTTTGTTTAATGCGAAGGAAATTGTTTTAAGATTTTTATACGTGGCGTGAATGGCAGTATCATCAGCGTAAAGATTAATTTTAGTGAGTGAATAGTCAGGGATATCGTTGATGTAGAGGTTAAATAGCAAGGGACCGAGCAAGGAACCTTGGGGACACCCTGCAGAAACAGTGTTCATTAGAAAGGGTCTCATTAATTCTGATTCGAAAGGAGCGATTAGTGAGGTATGAGTGAATAAGATGAATCAGAGGATGTGGAATTTTAAAGGTAATTAGCTTAAAAGTAAGAAAATTAATCCAAACACGGTCGAAGGCTTTCTGGATATCCAGAAAAACTGCTCCCGTGCTTTTCTTTTTCTGGAAACCTTCAGAGATATTTTCGGTTAGTCTTAAAAGTGGGTGAAGGGTAGAGAGCTTGTTAATGAAACCATACTGATTGGGATTGAGGATGTTATTTTCATTGATAAAATTTTTTAGTCTGTGAAGAATAATAGATTCGGTTAGTTTACCGATAGTGGAAAGGAGAGATATTGGTCTGTAACTAGATGCGAGATGAGGGTCCTTGCCAGGTTTGTTAATGGGGAAAATAATGGCTTCTTTCCAGTTATCTGGAAAGTGATTGAATTTGAGGATTTTGTTAATTAGGATTGTTAAAATTAGGATTAGTTTAATTGGAAAGTTTTTTAACATGCGGTTAGTTATAGAATCTTTACCAGGGGCTTTTTTGGCATTGATATGTTTAATGTAGTGGATAATTTCATCCGGGAGAGCGGGTTCGATGAAAGAATTAGGGGGGAGGGGGTAGAAAGAAAATTATTTACGGTAGTATTTATTAAAGCATCATTTTGATTATAATTATCATCTTCGGGATCGTTTTCAACAAAATTATTTTTTATGTTAGTTGCAAGAAGGTTAGCTTTTTGCTGATCAGTGACTGCTGTACCTGTCGCACAGTTAAGAGGTGGAATTTTTGGTCTTTTATTTTTGAAAATTTTTTGCGTGCGCCAAAGGCTATTGTCTGCGGTGTTAAGAGCTTCGAGTCTTTTTTGCCAAATGATATCATTATATTTTTTTAAGTTCTTTTTAAGATCAGATTGAGCTCTGTTATAATGTGATTTGAAAATGGGATTGAGGGTTTGATGATAACGTTTTCTGAAGTAATTTTTGATTTTAATCAGCTGGTTAATGTTATGCGGAGTGAAATTCCTTCGGTCTGTTTCTATTGGTCGGGAGGCGTGGCTATGAGTATCAATGACCGCCTCAGTGAACAAATCAAAGAGAGAAAGATTTTTATTTAGATTTATTTTGAAAGTTTTCCAATCTGTGGAGACCGTTCTGGGATTTGGGGGTGCTTATTTTTAAAATGCTTTGGAAGTTATTCAGGCTTCAAGTCATTGTTGTCTGCTTATTAGGGCTGCTGATTCTATATTATTTTCATATCACTATATATTCAAATTAATTATCTATTTAATAATCGTCCTTTTCTGATTTTAAAAATTTTGAATTACAATTCCAGCTCTATTTATCGATATTATAATTGTTGAAGAAAAGTTACAAATGGAATTAATTGCTATCTATTGTGATTCTTTGCAGACAAAAATGTTTCGAAGTGGAAACTCTAGATGTTCATACATATTCATCTGTGGATCGGCTTCTTAAAATGTTATTCTTTGTTACGCGCATAACGACTATATGCTCGGAAACGCTTATTAATGCTAGCAACCATTTTGTTTAGTAAAAAATAACAAAAATTCAGAAAGGTCAAGATTAAATAATCAACATTTATCATAATTTTTTTAAAAAATTACATCAGATCAATATGTTTATCCAGATATTGATGACTTGCTTTGAGAAAAAAAAACGATGTCAAATATTTTCTAAAATTAACATTAAATTGTATTTCGTATAATAACTTTTATTTTTTTTTCCAAAACAATACAAAAGAAGTATAGTTTAAAAAATAAACTGAAATATTAAATAATTATGCATGTATAATATATAATAGATTGAGTTTTATAAGTACAGAATATAATCATTCTAAAAATCCTGTTTTATTAATTGTTTGAACATTGAAAACACGCGGCCCTCAATTAATGTAAAATAGTTCATGTGGCCCGTGATATCAAATGAGTTTGACATGCCTGGTATACGCCAACCACTCCACTGACGCTGTCAACCATGAATAGCAATTAGTGAACGCAATTTTGAACAGTTATTGTAAACATTACACTTGTCAACGACGGTTTCAATAAACGCTGTCTTTCCTTTCGTCTCTTGATTTTGTTTATGTGCCTCACCGCTTCACTTCTGCCCATACATTCCTATGCAATAAATAATTGTTTCACTGCCTTGTACACTTAAAGTTTGTTCAATGCATTCGGGATCACCCTATATAATTTACTTAAGTAATTTACGTAAATATATTTTTAAATAATTAGACTAATTGACATTTAAATAGTATATAATATATAAATATATTAGAATGCATTATTATTTTAAAATTGCCCGATACAGATAAATGATTGAATAAACAAATCTACCAATGAGGGGCACGAAAAAGAAACAACTTAAAGTCCACATGCGAAAATGTCGCAAAAAAATATATATATTGTCCTTCAACCGAATAAATTGATTCTCTTTCAAGAATGAATCAGAAGTTTTCACTTCTATCGTGTGATCTCTCTCATAAGCACACACACAATCTTTTAACCTTCAGATTTATCAACTACTGTTTTATTGCAAAATTTACAGTCTGATCACTGTTTTTTGAAGCAATTGCACTTAATAACTAGTATAAAATGCTCTAGTTTTTGTAAAAAGTAAAAATCTCTTATCCGAATTCATTTTCAAAATGAATAGCAATGTTACCCATCAAAATTGAGAATTTGTGCATAAACACTTTCTAGAGTGGGACCCGTTTAGGTAATTTTTTCCCATTTTAATAATATTTGGTTTTCTTAATTTTATCTCACCCCCCCCCTTAAAATGCACTTAATAAATATAATAACCCCCCAAAAATCCCCATATAAAAAAAAAGGAAACGAAAGTTGTTGCAAACAGTCGGATACCGTAGGAATCGAAAAAGTTACGTGCACTGCCATCTGGCGAGCGGCATTTGTAACATGCACTGAAAAAAAGCACGAGACATTTACAATTAATACCCATCATTCTATTGATTTAATATGAAACGAAATGAGTGAATAAACTGAGCAGTTGTATTTCAAAAACTTTGATAAAGAAAAAAAAAAACGAATTTCAGTGATAAAGAATTTTGAAAGTAATACAACGTAAATCTTTGTATAAATATTCCATGTACGCAGCGCCATTTGCCTGCACAAAGAGACATTCAAAGGCAATGAAAAGAAACCGTGTCTGTTATCAATTTATTCTCAGACTGTTCAAAAATTCTTTTCAACTGGGGAATCACATTTATGTATACGTACATTTTAATATAATAAAGTACCAGTAAATTCACATCACTTTGTATCAGTTTCCTGGAATTTGCGAATGCAGTGCAGAATCCGATAGGCACCACAATTACGGAAGACCTGTAAATTGCTAATTTGAAGTTGACTGTGTAACAAATGATGGGGAAAATTAAGATAGAATTGTTAAATTTCAAACATACAACCTATTAATCCCGCAGTATCTTTCTTTATATTTCTTATAAAGTAAACAGGGGAATGCCATGTAACACTTATGGCTCCATGTATTAAATGAGATCTTTCTTTTGATTCAAAAAGAACCGCTCAGATCGAGTGACTTCCAGCCCTTCACCGCAATGGCGAAGAGTGCGATCATCAATGACCCAAGGCTCTCCGAAGAGAACCTACGAGTCGTATTCACGCTCAGGAAGAAACCCCATCACACATCATCGCGGTTGGTAGGTCACCAAAGTTCGACGAACGAACTTGGCAATCATACTATAGAAATGATCCTATGAAGTATGATCTTAATTCCAATGGCTTTCGGAAATTATTTAACAAAAACATCAAGATATTAAAAAGTGGTATTTAAGAAATTTAATAAAAGTTCAATGTGTTCATATTAATTTTTCCTTTTATTATTCACGTTGACTAGTTACAGACACTAACATTTTACAAATCACTTATAGAGTAACGGTTCCACATAACTCCGACGAAGCCTTTCGAATTCTAAATGGCACTTTCAAATTCACCGATAACTTATCTAAATTAAAGTGAATATTATATCAAGTAGTAATTAATTTATACGTAGATTATTAAAAATGATCGCGCTGAGATGAAAAGAATTTGTTACCATTGGTAATTGACTTTGAATAAACTGATAATAACTGACACGTTTTCTTTCATCGCCTTTAAAGGTCTCTTTCTACAGGCAGATGGCACTGCATACACGCAATATGTACAAACATTTACATGAGAATTCAAAAAAAAATTCTTATCACCAAAATTCAGTTTTTTTTCATCAAAGTTTTTGGAATGCAACTACACAGTTTATTGATCCACTTCGTTTCATGTAAAAAGCAGTAGAATTATGTTTACAAATTGTAAATGAATCAAGTTTCCTTTTTTCCCCTGGTTGATTTAAAAATTACATACATCTGCTCACGTTATTTTCTAAAATTTTAAACCTTCTGCTCAGAGTTAAGTGATATATATAGCGTGGAGAATATTCTACTCATAAATTATATAATGTTGGTTTTTATTAATTCATTTTATTCTAGTGCAATTTTTCTCTTCCAAAACACTTAAATCTTTTCAATCTAAAGCACTTTTATTTTATTCTGATGCAAACTTCTTATCTCATCAGCAAATTTTTTCATTCCTTAATACTTTAATGCAGTTCTGGGCTAAGGTTAAGCTAAAGCAAAGCTCATTCAACAGTAACTAAGATAGCCATGTGAAGTGTTAACATGGAAACAAGTATTGTGGTGAAATATTGATCACGCGAGGGCGCTGCTGTGTGCATCTTAGTATCAAATGTAAAGATCGTCATTCTGTAACTTGATTTGTAAAGTGTAAGCCGTGTCACTGCAATTCGTAACAAATTAAACATTACCGTACTTAAATTATGTCATCGATCAACTTATTGTGGACTTTCAAAATAAACTTGGTAAAATCTGGCGTATAACGTGGTCCTACATATATTCGCCGTATAGTATAACACACCCTTTTTTAGGAAGAAACCTGAAATGCATGTGCGCAATCATCTTGTGTTTTGAAGTCCTTTATTCGAATATTATTCCAAGCTTTAGTGAAAAATAGTGTACTTTCAGAGTTACAACCCTTTAAGTTCATAAGGACCTGATCTTTTTTTCTATGCTCATCTTTTTGTATTTTTAAAACTCTCATTTTTATACCCAGCGTATAACGCGCAATCGTAAATTTCGATCTTATTTTTTGAGTTAAAACTGCGCTTTATACACCGGATTTTACAGTATAGTTTATTACTTAGTCTAAGTAGAAGGACTGACTTATTTACTTTTCGTTTCACGAGATTTGTGCTTTGATATTTGTTTAACACACCTCACACATGAACTGTAAAACACTCTCTATTTTTATTCACTTAAACACATAGTAACTGGAGATACACAGACAGTAGCGTCGTCTGGCGCACGGTTTTTGCGACAAGCATGAACATTCTCCCCCGCGTTGACATGTAATACATTCAACAATAACACAAATTACAATAAAACATTAAACGATAAAATACTACAGGATTACGTAAAACAAATTAAGGTACATATAAAAATTCTAATACACAATATTCACAGACAAAATACAAACTGGCATAGGTAAAAGACAAACTCTTCAAATGGCTTTTTTATATTTTCCAAATTGTGTTTTTACTTTTACAACCCTTATTAGTGCATCACTGCCACTATAAATCTCAGTGATTTTCCCTAAAGGCCATTTAAAGGTTGGCATATTGTCTTCAATGATAACTACCAATTCTCCCACCTTAACATTTTGTTTTTTAAATTGCCATTTATTGCGCTGTTGTAATTCACTAAGATAACATCTGTACCACTTATTCCAAATTAGTTGTACTAGTCTGGTTATCCATTGCCATTTTTTAAGGGTCGTCATTCTGTAACTTGATTTGTAAAGTGTAAGTACATCATTATTGCATTCGATACATTATTTTTGTGAGTGGGGCGCGATGAAAATTATAACTCAAAATTGAGTTGCAAACATGGAAATTTGAGAAACGACGTTCCAACCGCTAAACTCATGATTAAAGTTTGTTTTCTAAGTTCTTTGGTTGGATCTGTGGAATGAAACATCATTTATTGCTTTATTTTACCAAAACAGCTGATAATTGATTCAGAGGTCTCACTGGATTAAATAATTTCTCACGAACTCTTTGATTCAAAAAGTGTACTTTTGTTTCTAATACTGATGCAAGTTTGAGAGAGAATATTAAGCTCTTTTTAGTGATAAGTATAATCTACTTAACACCTTCTTTTGCACGAAATATTTCAAACTTAGCTGTTCTGGATTTCCTTCAGTTAGCTGATCCTACATTTTGCAAACCAGGCTGTATCGACACACTGATAGGATGCCAATGGGTATTCCAGTTCCTATAAAATAACGCATTTAAGATCAATTCATCAATGAATAAATGATAGATTAAAAAACTAAAAATGCATGCTTTTATTGTATTCGAACTAAAAAATGAAAAATAAATTATAGTTCGAAAAACTAAAAAACACGCTTTTATGTGTAGTCAGTCTAACTAAAAAGTAAAAAAATAATTCTTAAAATAAGAATAAAATGATTAACGAGAAAATTAATGTCATTGTGGTAAAAGCTTGGGGTACTCGATATCAATCGTTATAATTTCTTACTAGTTCTATTTCGAAATGCAGAGTTAGAGTAAAAATGTAGTACAAAGCCCCCCGTGCTTTTACCACAATGACATTAATTTTCCTGTTAAACATTTTATTCGAAAATTAAGAATTATTTTTTTACTTTTTAATTGATTTAACATAAAAGCGTGTTTTTTAGTTTTTTTAAAATTCATTATCTACTCATAGATGGTATATATCAAGAGATCATGTGCAAAGAAGCAATGAACAAAAGCTGAAAATTGAATATAGGTTCTGTCAATCCCTTATCTCCACTCATTTGAGTTCGAATGATTTTAAAATACCCTTTTAATTTCAAAATTAAATACGTACTTGAATAAAATAAAGGAAACTGTAATTTAAAAATTGAAAGGGATTACTTGAATTTATTGTTAAAATTGCCTGAATTACAAAAAGTTAAATCTTGGGTGAATAAAAATTTGGGCTCAAAAAACTATTGCATGGTAAAAATTAGCAAGGCGGTCCAGCCAATCCGTAGTAGCAAAGCATTCTGCATGTAAGTTGGGAGAAAAAATGTGGAACGCTTCACGATTTTGCGTGTCATCCTTGCGCAGGGGCCATGCTAATCTTCTTTGTATCGTTCCAACTGCCGAAACAAGTACGACGATTACTTTTCGAAATTCATTTTTTATTTATACCTTACTATTTTAATTTTACTTTTAAAGTGGTGCTAAACAAACGGCTCGTTCTTTGGTATAAGTCGTTAGGATTATTATAATTTTTAGTGGATTGTGTGAACTGTTTCAAAATACAACTTGCAGTTTTTCCGCTTCTAAGAATAATATTTGATAATCTACCGGCATTTATTAGGCATTTATAAGGGACTCCTTTTCCGGGAAACCATATTAGCAATGAGCTTAGCAGATGGTCAACAGACCACAGGTGAGGTCCTCACAACCCAAGTAATGGTAGAAATTGAGGGGAGATGTCTTGACCAAATTCATAATTCTCCCAAAGGCAAAGGGAAATAGAACACTTCTAGGAACAGATTTCCTTAGTTCTGCTTGTTTGGCTCTAGATGTGAAAAATACTTGTTGGTACTTCTGGGACAATCCTACCCACAAGTATCCCTTTGGTGAAGAATTGGACACCCCGTCCATAGTTGAGAAGATGTCCAGCAACACCTACCAATTAAGAGAAGGGGAAGGTGAAAGTTTGACCTCTGTGTGTGTGTGTGCGCCCAGAAGGAGAAACTTAACCTCCTGTTGGAATCCTTCCAAAATGTCTTCGAACCAGGGGGAGAAGCAACAAATATCTTGGAGCACTACATTAACACGGGAAATAGTCCTTCTATCTCTGTACCCCCATACAGAAAAATATGTAAAGAAGGAAATATTGAGAAAGGAAATTGAGGACCTTCTCGAAAAAGATATAATTGAAGAATGTGAATCTCCTTACGGAGCCCCTGTTGTTGAAGGCCACCACAACGAACTCTTTCGATGACGCAACGCGTGGGTGGAGACTTCGAAGAAGAGCCTTTTCCCTATTGGACTATTTTATTTCTAGAACTTTTTATTATGTTAACTGTAGAATTACCGGAGAAATCCTTTTGTTAAGAAATTAGTATTGCGCGGGATTTGTTATGTATATGTAGATGCTGCCCTAGTGAATTGATATCCGTATTAAAGTTGATATAGAATAATCCCTGGTATTATTACTTGAACCTGTGCTTGTTGTAACCCTGTGTGTTCAACATATTGTGGCGTCCGCGAGTATTTCTCTCGTTAAATATGGATATCAATATACTCAAAGCAAAACGGAAGTCTTTGAGAGCAGCATTCAGTATGTGTTGTAATGGTATTAGCAACAGAACCGAGAGAGAGAAACTTTAAGTAAAAATGAAGTCAATGCTTTGTACAAGCAGTTGCAAGATAAATTCTCTCGAATGGAAACAATTCAGGAAGAAATATCTGATTTATTATTAACAAGTCATGATCTTAAGGATACATATCAAGAAGATTTTCAAAAGCTGAAGAATATCGGGACAAATTCTGTCAAATTTTTCAATATTAGAAGCTAGCCAAGAACAAGAGATTTTGGTTTCCGAAGAAAACAATTCCGTTCAAAAGCGAAAATTTAAGCTCCCAAAATTGGAGTTAAGAAAATTTAGTGGAGAACCGAAAGACTATCTTGCGTTTTGGTCGCAATTCGAGAAAATTCACATGGATGCAACGATTGCAGAAGAAGATAAATTCCAATACTTGTTGCAGTGCCTAGTTCCAGATTCTAAAGCAGCTAGATTAGTATCAAGTTTTCCGCCTACAAAGAACAACTATTTAAAAGCAATTACGCAATTAAAGGAGCGTTTCGGAAGAGACGAACTTCTAGTGCAGATATACGTACGAGACTTGCTCTCCATCGTAATGAAGAATGCAGCTGGTCGGATTAAAGGGGATTTGTCGGAGCTGTATGATTTATTGGAAAGTAAGCTCATGGCACTCGAGAGTCTTGGCCGTACGAAAGAAAAGTTTGCTGAATTTCTGGAGCCTTTGGTTGAATCCTGCTTACCGGAGAACGTGCTTCGTGCGTGGGAAAGAAGTCGCTCCGTGGAAGATCCTCACCGCAAGATTGTGCGCGCTCGTTGGATAAATTATTGTGCTTTCTTCGGAACGAAGTGCAAAGTGAGGAGATGATTAAGCTCGCCCGTACCGGGTTGGGAGCTTCGCGCGTGCCGCATCCTCGTTCGCATCCAGATGAGGCGGATTGCTCTACAGCTGCAGCCCTTGTGAATTTTCAAGACAATTCAGGTAGGAGAAATTTTCGTTGCATTTTTTGTGATAAACCTCATAATTCTTCAGAATGTTTTTCGGCAAGAAAATTGCCATTAGAAGAAAAACGAAAACTTTTGGTACAGAAGCATGCCTGTTTTCGTTGCCTTAAAACTGGGCATGTCTCTCGTTCATGCAAATATAAGGTGAAATGTTTATCTTGTGATAAAAATCATTATACTATTATGTGTGCAGACAAAGAATCTGCTAAATCAAATGATGAAAATACTGTTGTATCAAGTAGTGTACTTTCTAATCAGTCTGTTAATGAAACTGTATATTTGCAAACTCTTGTTTTAAGAATAGAACACAATGGTAAAGAACTCAAAGTTCGTACTATTTTGGATAGTGGTTCACAAAAGTCTTATATATCGGAGAGGGTCATTAAAGTTCTGCAGTTGCGACCCAAATCAAAACAAACCGTTGTCCACGGTTTGTTTGGGGGGAGAGAAACTAGCCCTCACTCCCATTTAGTTTTTGATGTTTATTTGAAAAATTTTGAAGACACTTATGATCACTCAATTGAGGTGCTATCTCAAAAGAAAATATGTGGGTTTGTACCCAAAATAGTTGATATTCATACTTTACAAGAATTGAAAGAAAAGAATATTACTTTATCTGATTTAGAGGCTAAGGAACATGACATTGAGTTGCTCTTAGGAGCAGATGTCATTGGGAACATTTTAACTGACAATTCTTTGAAACTAAGCTCAGGTGTAACTGTCGTACAAACTAAACTTGGTTACACGGTGATAGGAAAAACAAATACTATACATAATAGTTTGTGCAATAATGTGGTTTCATTGCATTGTACTAATTTCACCGTAACTGATCTGTGGAATTTAGATGCCATAGGCATTACAGACCCAACTGAAGATGCTAAGCGTAAACATGCGCATTTTGATTTTCTAAATCAATTTAAAGAAAACTTATCTGTTCTTCCTGATTTACGGTATCAGTTACCACTTCCCTTTAAATTCGAAACCCAGCTACCAAATAATAAGTCTGCTACCTTTAAGAGGCACCAAAGAATGTGCGAAAGAATTGATGAGCAAAATCTATTAAATGAGTATGAGGTAGTGTTTAGACAATGGGAAGATCTACAAATAATAGAAGAGGTTCCTAAGACCGAAGTTGATAATTTCGGCTATTATTTACCCCATAGACCTGTTATGAAACAGGCTAGCCAGACAATGAAAATAAGGCCGGTGTTTGATGCTTCAGCCAGAGATAAAAGTCAACCGTCCCTTAATGACTGCTTGAACAGAGGCCCTAACTTAATTGAGCTTATACCTGATATAATTGACAGATTCAGGCTGTACCCAATTGGTCTATCGTCAGACATCGAAAAAGCGTTCCTTCAGCTCAGTATTATCCCAGAACACCGAGACTATTTGCGGTTTTTTCTTCCTAATGTTGAAGAATCTAAAATTTACAGACACTGTCGAGTTGTGTTTGGAATCTGTTCATTCAAACTCTCTGCTTGTATAGATCATCTCCTGGAAAATTCTCCAGCCCGTTTTGACGATGTGACCCAAAAATTAAAACACTCGTTTTACGTTGACAATTATGTCACTGGTGTTACCGATATCAAAGAGCAAGAAAGTTTTATAAATAAAGCAATAGAGGTAATGGCTAGAGGATGTTTTAACCTACGGGGTTGGGAAAGTAACGTTCCAGGTCGCTATATTTTCCGTAGTTCAGGTGTAACTTCTTTGCTTGGACTATTGTGGGATTTAGACCAAGATACATTAAAATGTAATCTCAATTATTCAGGGGAGGGTGAGATAAGTAAACGTAATGTTTTGGCTATGGTACATAAAATTTTCGATCCTCTAGGTATTTTGAGTCCGACCACTTTGTTACCTAAGGTATTGTTACAGGAAGCTTGGAAACTGAAGTTAAAATGGGATGACCCTTTGCCCGAAAACATTCAGAAAATTTTTCGGAAGTGGCGGGATGAAATAGTGTATCTTGAGAAAGTTAATATCCCTCGTTACGTAGAAATAAATGAGAATTCGGAGTTACATCTCTTCGTCCATGCATGCAAGAGTTCCTATGGGGCCTGTGTTTACATTCGAACTGTAACGCCCTTAGGAGTCAAAATTCGATTGATCAGAGCAAAGTCCAGGGTAGCGCCATTAAAAACTGACTATTCCCCGGCTGGAATTGATGGCTTGTTGTATTGGTGCGAGGCTGGTTCACTCAGTGTATGCTGCTTTGGATGTACCTGATTTAAAAATTATTGCATGGAGTGATTCTATGGTAGCACTTTGGTGGCTGAAGAACCATGGTGATTGGTCAGTTTTCGTGGCCAACAGAGTAAATGTAATTAACAGCCTAGTTCCTTCTCAATTTTGGCGCCATGTGCTGGGCGAATTAAACCCCGCAGATTTGCTTTCGAGAAGCATTTCCCCTCGTTTATTTTCCGACTCTCTTTGGTGGGAGGGTCCTTCCTGGCTCCTCGAACCCCCTAGTAACTCGCCCATAGACCACTTGGCTTGCGAAACATCAGAGGTAGAGCGAGAAAAAAGGAAAGTTAGGTTATGTAATCTGGTTGCAGTTGAAGGGGAAATACCTTGGTATGCCGTTAAGTTTTCCAATTTTCAGTCAATTATTCGTTTTGTCTCGTGGATGTTGCGTTTTGTGAAAAACGTAAAGAAAAAACGGGAGTTTCGAGAGATTGGAGATCTGACCATTCACGAGATAGAACACGCGGAGAAAACTCTTATCAAAATTGTCCAAGCTAAGTTTTTTCCTTCTGAGAACTCGTTTCCTAATATGAATGTCATTACGGACGAAGAGGGTATTAAAAGAGTTAAAACTCGAATTACTGAGCGATCAGACCATCCGGAATTTATTTACCCTATTATTTTACCAGGCGAGTGTCTTTTTACCCAACGGCTCATTGAATACTATCACCGACAAAATTGTCATGCTGGAACACAAATTCTGCTCGGAATATTAAGGGAGAGATTTTGGATAGTGAGGAGCAGAAGGGTGGTCAGGAAAATTGTAAGAAGTTGTATAAGATGCAAACGATATAAATGTAAATCTCCAAATAGTGAGCCAGTGTCCCTGCCTGGTGATCGTGTCAATGACGCAGCGGTGTTTGAGGTAGTGGGTGTTGATTTAGCAGGACCCTTATATGTGAAAGGAGGTCAAAAGTCTTGGATTGTCTTGTTTACATGTGCAACATATAGGGCCGTTCATTTAGAATTGACATCATCATTGTCCACTGATGCCTTTTTGTTGTCGTTGAGACGTTTTATTGCCAGGAGGGGGAGACCACGAGTAATTTATTCCGACAACGGAACAAATTTTCGAAGAGCTCATGGAGAATTGAGTGGTATTGACTGGGAAAAAGTCTTGAAACTAGCTACCGCACAACGCATAATTTGGAAATTTAATCCACCCACAGCCGCTTGGTGGGGTGGTTGGTGGGAAAGGTTAGTTCGTGTGTTAAAGGAACTGTTGAGAAGGACTCTCGGTAACGCCATTCTCACGACCGAGGAGTTGCAGACAGTACTGTGCGACTGTGAATCTGTAATTAATTCTAGGCCACTCACTTACCTATCCGAAAATTCTGATGATTTAGTTCCTTTGTCCCCAGCCATGTTTCTTGTGGAAAATCGCAACCTGGACGTTCTTGATATTGATTACAGGGATACTGTAAATTTACGTAAAAGGGTTAGATATCGACAAAAATTGTTAAATGATTTAAGGCATAGATTCCGAAAGGAGTATTTAGGTCTCCTTATTCAAAATAAAAATAAAAAGGGTCCATTGTCGGAAGTACGGCTGGGAGAAATTGTCCTCATTGGTGATGACATCAAAAAACGGATGCATTGGCCTTTATCTAAGGTCATTCCGCTGATTCCTGGAAAGGATGGCAAGATCAGAACTGTGGAACTGAAGACTCGCACTGGAACAATGTTACGACCCATTCAACGAGTCTATACCTTGGAAGTGCAGTCGACAGAAACCCCAATGATCCTTTAAACGATTGTACAATTACTAATTCTATTTCTTCTATTTCTAGTGATAATCTTTCAGATCCTAACGACTCCAGTAACGTCTTGCCTAGAGTATCCAAGTATGGAAGAGTCATCAAAATACCAGAGAAACTGGACCTCTTCAACCAGGTGTTATATGTTTTTGAGTCCAAGTGATGTCGACTCAAAAAAGGGGGAGGATGTTGAAGGCCACCACAACGAACTCTTTCGATGACGCAACGCGTGGGTGGAGTCTTCGAAGAAGAGCCTTTTCCCTATCGGACTATTTTATTTCTAGAACTTTTTATTATGTTAACTGTAGAATTACCGGAGAAATCCTTTTGTTAAGAAATTAGTATTGCGCGGGATTTGTTATGTATATGTAGATGCTGCCCTCGTGAATTGATATCCGTATTAAAGTTGATATAGAATAATCCCTGGTATTATTACTTGAACCTGCTTGTTGTAACCCTGTGTGTTCAACACCTGTTGTACTGATTCCAAAGCCAAACAACCAGTTTCGCCTGTGCATCGAGTACCGGAAGTTGAATTAAGTCACGGTCCCTGATACTTACCCACTTCCACGAATGGATGATTTACTGCAGGAGGCAAAACATACTGCATACATCTCCACAATTGACTTAAAGTCTGGTTACCACCAAGTGAATGTTAATCCTGCTGATAGGGACAAAACCGCTTTTGTTTGTCCATTTGGAACCTACCGGTTCAAAAGGATGCCCTTTGGACTTAAGAATACACCCGCAACCTTTCAGAGACTGATGGATATTTTCCGAAGAGGGGTACCTGTACTCGCATACCTAGATGACATTATAATTATGTCCCCTACATTCGAACAGCATCTAGCAGACTTGGAGGCCGTGTTTAAGCACTTGATGGATTTCAAGTTACGAGCAAACAGGGAGAAGTGTCAATTTTCCTGCTCACGGGTTAAATACCTGGGCCTATGGATAGAAGTCGATCATGAGAAGACTTCAGCTATTTTAGGAATTCCACCTCCTAAAAATGTGAAACAACTGCAGTCCTTCCTGCAAACCTGCTCATGGTACCGAAAATTTATAGCCAATTTTTCTGAGATTGCCCGACCCTTGAACAACCTAACTAAGAAAAAGGCTTCCTGGAAATGGTCAGAGGAAGAGGAGAAAGCATTTCAGACCTTGAAACAATGTTTGGTGTCTCCACCGATTTTGAAGCAAGCAGACTTCCCTAAACCTTACCTGATAAGAACTGATGCCAGTAACTATGCTCTAGGAGCAGTCCCCCTACAAGGAGAAGACAAAGAAGAACATCCAGTTTAATTTGCTAGCAGGTTGTTAAACCCAGCTGAAAGAAACTACTCGACCACTGAACGAGAAGGTTTAGCTGTGGTTTGGGCCCTCAACAAGTTTAGGGGCTACATTGATGGGGCAAGCATCACTGTAGCATCTGACCACCAATTCTTAAGGTGGCTGATGAAACTGAAATCTCCTACTGGAAGACTAGCCCGTTGGGCTCTGCATTTGCAATCTTTCAACCTCAACATGGAGTACATCCCCGGAAAGAGTAATGTGGCTGCAGATATGCTATCTCGCCCTGCGTGTCATGAAGAAAATGAACTGTGTGAGGTCTGCACTGTAGCCATTGATGTCCCATTCAGGTCTCTCAAGGAGATACATGATGAACAAATGAAGGATGAGGAACTGGTCAAAATTATTTCTTGCCTCGAAGATCCTGACAAGAATGTTAATTATGTCAATTGGATCGAACGAGGTTCTTTAATGAATCAGGGTGTCCTATTCAGATATGCTCCAGATTCTGAGAGTGAAGAGGCCCAGTTAGTGGTACCTAGCCATGAAAGAACTTTGATCCTCAAAAACCATCATGATGCCCCAATAGCTGGTCATTATGGCTCCGAATTTTTTTTCCTTCGAATTTTTATTCTGACTCGTTTATTTTCCTCATAAACTAGTTAATTTTACAGCCAGTTTGCCACCTCCTAAGGTTGCCGCCCCGGGCAGGGGCCTGGCTTGTCCTCCCCCTAGCGCCAGCCTTGCTTTCAGTGGTATGAATAGTTGCATTTAAAAAACCTTTAGTTTATAAATTTTCACTGTAGTAGACTGAATTCTATACATTTACGTATAAATGTTTTCTACTGAATTTTACATAATTTTATATTAGTAAAAGTAAACCTTCTTTTAATTAACATTATAGAATTTGTTACATGGAAAGAAGAAAACAAGACTATATTAAAGTATGTTAGACATCGAGGTTGTAAAACACTTCAAAATGGAGATATAGGGATGAATTATCACTGTTGTCGAATTGGGACAAACAAACCAAAAGGGAAATGTCTCAAGAATTAAAAGATTATCTATAAAACAGAAATTTAAGCCCTCATTTTGATAAAATTACCATTAACAGTTCTGAACAAACAAAACACTAAATATGTGTGTGAAAAATTGAAACAGATTCTTTATGCAAAGCAAAAGTGTAGATATTTTAATGAAATTTACATAATTTAAAAAAACTAGGCTTTTTCAATCATATTTATTTTATAATACAATAAATTATTTTCATTAACTAAATAAATTGCAAATTAAACTGAGATTTGATAAATAATCATAAGATATATTCACAAAAATAAATAATATTTTAGACAACAGATGGCGATAGCACTGCATTACAAAAATTTATGTGGGTGCAGTGCGCTGTCTTGATCCACTCCTGGGTATAGAATGAAAGTTTATACCACCTAGAGTGCCATCCTTTGGTGGTCTTTGGGAAGCTTCGGTTAAGTACCATCAGTCAATAAAGTACCATCTTAAGAGAGTTGTCAGTGGCTCAAATTTAACCTATGAGGAATTTCTAACTGTTTGTATCCAAATAGAGGGAATTTTAAATTCCAGGCCACTATGTGCCCTTTATCGAGCAATTCGGATGACTTGAACGCTTTAACTCCAGCCCACTTTTTGATAGGGAGGTCTATGACTTCTGTACTCGAGCCCAATTTAATTGAATTAAAAGAGAATGCCCTTAAAAAATGGCAATGGATAACCAGACTAGTACAACTAATTTGGAATAAGTGGCACAGATGTTATCTAAGTGAATTACAACAGCGCAATAAATGGCAATTTAAAAAACAAAATGTTAAGGTGGGAGAATTGGTAGTTATCATTGAAGACAATATGCCAACCTTTAAATGGCCTTTAGGGAAAATCACTGAGATTTATAGTGGCAGTGATGCACTAATAAGGGTTGTAAAAGTAAAAACACAATTTGGAAAATATAAAAAAGCCATTTGAAGAGTTTGTCTTTTACCTATGCCAGTTTGTATTTTGTCTGTGAATATTGTGTATTAGAATTTTTATATGTACCTTAATTTGTTTTACGTAATCCTGTAGTATTTTATCGTTTAATGTTTTATTGTAATTTGTGTTATTGTTGAATGTATTACATGTCAACGCGGGGGGAGAATGTTCATGCTTGTCGCAAAAACCGTGCGCCAGACGACGCTACTGTCTGTGTATCTCCAGTTACTATGTGTTTAAGTGAATAAAAATAGAGAGTGTTTTACAGTTCATGTGTGAGGTGTGTTAAACAAATATCAAAGCACAAATCTCGTGAAACGAAAAGTAAATAAGTCAGTCCTTCTACTTAGACTAAGTAATAAACTATACTGTAAAATCCGGTGTATAAAGCGCAGTTTTAACTCAAAAAATAAGATCGAAATTTACGATTGCGCGTTATACGCTGGGTATAAAAATGAGAGTTTTAAAAATACAAAAAGATGAGCATAGAAAAAAAGATCAGGTCCTTATGAACTTAAAGGGTTGTAACTCTGAAAGTACACTATTTTTCACTAAAGCTTGGAATAATATTCGAATAAAGGACTTCAAAACACAAGATGATTGCGCACATGCATTTCAGGTTTCTTCCTAAAAAAAGGGTGTGTTATACTATACGGCGAATATATGTAGGACCACGTTATACGCCAGATTTTACCAAGTTTATTTTGAAAGTCCACAATAAGTTGATCGATGACATAATTTAAGTACAGTAATGTTTAATTTGTTACGAATTGCAGTGACACGGCTTACA
>BMAU01000332.1:0-84965 GCA_019973935.1 Trichonephila clavipes | reverse complement strand
ACAATTGTCAATACCAATAATTAAGTTATGTTTAATTGCTAGAATAGCTAAACTTGTTAGCCTTAACGTGGACATAGTCGATCTGAGATAAATTTTGATTCATTTTAGCTTAGAGAAGCTTCTCCCGCAACTGGCATTACTGATGGCAGATGTTAAAAAAAATTCTCAACATTATGACAATGTTTGGACATCCACGAATTCCTCTCGTTTTGCTACTAATACGGTCGGTAGAACAGGCATTTTTTGAGCACATTGATGGATATTTAGTCCCTTTGTTTGAAAATAATTTTGTGAGCATCATTGACTTCACACAGTACCGTTTGCCAGAAAGCTAAATAAAATAAAAACGAATGCAAATGCATAAAGACTAATAAATTTCCTGCATCTGTGTGTGTATTTGTTGTGTTGTGTGATTTCAAACTATAATTAGATGCACATTTGAACGACTTCCTCCTTAAAGTATTATTTTAATATATCTCTACTTCACTGTACAACACATTACTAATTACAGATCCAATTTCATAGTTGCGTGTTATTTATATACAATCCTCCACTCAGTCACAGTTAAGTCTAACTGGTTACAGTTAAATATACCACATCTCCTCCCCTCCTTAAAGAACAAGTCTCTCCGGAGGCCGTCTGATTCTCCCGGAACGCCTAGGTAATGGCCTGTCTGGAACTGGTGGACTCCTCGTCTCGAGTCAGTCTCTTTAGCTGAAGACTGTGATAGATCTGGAACCGCAACATCAGTTGATGGCACTCCTTGTACGGAAGATGAACCCAATTCCTTGTTCCGATCCTTAGAAATATCTTCCGCCGTTTCTGCATGCTGAATATTAGAGTTGTTTTCTCGAACCTCTGATGATGGAAATCTCTGGTGCATAAGTGGAATGATGTTTTCTTGCACTTTATCCCCCACTGGACGGATCTGATCAACATGTCGTCTCACGAGGGTTCCTTGAACATCAATGATGTAGTGGAGTACGCCATCCTGGTTTACAATGGTACCAAACTTCCATCTAGTATTAGCTGCTCTGTAAACTCTCACAGCCACTCGATCTCCAACATCAAATTTCCTATCTCGAATTCGAAATTATCTCTTCGTAATTTATCCTGAATTTTTGTTTTCAATTCAGGTAAAAGTAAATCTATTCTGGTTCTAATGTCTCTTTTAAGAATAACATGGCTGGACTAAGTGTTGTAGTTACATTAGGAGCTTTTCGGTATTGCATTAAAAATGTACTTAATTTCTGCTGTATAGTACCTTCGTATTTATGCATAGCTCTTAATGATTGCTTTAAAGTAGCAACATAACGTTCTGCTTGTCCATTACTAGAAGGCTTGAAAGGTGCACTAGTTTTGTGCCTAACTCCATTTTTATGCATAAATCGCTGAAATTCATAGGATGTAAACTGAGATCCATTATCGCTGACAAGTACCCTAGGTAATCCGAATCTTGCAAAACTATCTCGAAGACATTCGATGGTTTTCTTGGTTGTGGTTACCTTCATAGGGTATACTTCTAACCATTTGGAATGAGCGTCAACGATCAGAAAAAAACGTGTGTTCAAAAATTGGTCCAGCAAAATCTACATGAATACGTTCCCAGGGCATACTGGGATATTCCCAGTAATGAACTTTAGATTTTGGAGGATCAGCCTTATATCTAGCACAATCGACACAGTTTTTTGCGGCTTCTTCAATATCGTTATCTATATTTTCCAATAGACAAACGATCTAGCTATAGCCTTCATTTTTACTATTCCTAAGTGTCCAGCATGTAATTCTTCCAGAACGTCCTTCCGAAATTTTCTTGGAATACAGACCCTTTGTCCGTACATAATACAACCATCCTCAATGGTATACTGGGCTTCCTCCCTTGCAAATCTTTTTACCTTCCCTTAAGGCTCTTAAGAGTGGACCCAGCTCAATATCTTTACTCGTCTCCTGTCGTAACTCCTTAGAAGTAACCGGTAATGCTTCAATCTGTGACATCTGAAATATTGTGATGTCATCTTTAACTTCAAGCTCTTCGGGTGTTTTTGGTAAACGAGAAAGAAAGTCTGCATTTCCGTGTTCAATCGTTTTACGGAATATTATATCAAACTCAAATGACTGCAAAATGAGCGCATAATGTAAAAGTCGGGTAGCTGCCAACACTGGTAAACCTCTTTTGAACCAAAAATAGCTATCAAAGGTTTGTGATCTGTTATCAAAGTGAATCTTCTACCTTTCAAATATAGATAAAACTTTCTTACTGCCCAAACTATTGAAAGAGCTTCATATCAATTTGGGAGTATTTTTTCTCGGACCCAGATAAAGTTCTTGATGCGAACGCGATCGGACGTTCAGAGCCATCTGGATATACGTGTGACAGAACACAACCAATGCCAACTGGAGATGCATCACTAGCTAAAGTTAAAGGTAGGCTAGGATCATAATGCACCAAAATTTTAGGTGAACAAATTTCCTTCTTTATTTGCTCAAAGGCAACCTGGCAATCCTTCGACCATAAAAATCTAACATTTTTTTTTATTAAATTATTAAGAGGATTAGCAATAGTAGCTAAATTTTCATAAAATTTCCCGTAAAAATTAACTAACCCTAAGAAACTTTTTACTTCATGAACATTTCGGGGTACAGGAGCATTTATAACGGCTGAGATCTTTTCGTCAGTTTTAGGTAACCCTTTGAATCGATTCTATGCCCAAGAAAATTTATTTCATTTTGGAAAAACTTACTTTTATTTAAATTAAGCTTTAGCCCGTGTTCTCTACATTTCTTAAAAAATTCCTCTAAAGCTGTAAAATGCGAAATTTCATCGCTCCCTGTTATTCTAGCATCATCCATAAAGACCTTGACTCCATCCATACCCTGAAATAGTCCGTCAACATAGCGCTGCCAAATAGCAGGTGCCCCATTTAATCCATACATAAGTCTTTTACAAATATATAATCCCTTGTGGGTATTTATAGTCATTAATTTTTGACTGTCGGGATGGACTTTCATTTGCAAATATGCATGCTTAAAATCTAATTTTGTAAATTGTTTTCCCCATTTAAACTACCAAAAATTTCATCCAATCTTGGTAAAGGATGCTGAGGAACAATTAAATTTGGATTCAGGGTTACTGAATAATCAGCACATAGTCTTATACTACCATCGGATTTAACAACAGGGACTACTGGGGTTGCCCATTCAGAGCTGTCGACTTTTTCTATGATACCCTCCTTTTCAAGTCTGTCAATTTCGTTTTCAACTCTACCTTTGAGAGCAAAGGGTACTGTTCGAACCCTACAAAATATAGGTTTTACTCCATGTCTGAGTTTTAATTTAGCCTCATAATTGTTTATTTCTCCTAATTTATCATCGAAAATATCCTTATACTCTCTTAGAAGGTTATTTAAATTTTGTTCAGTTTTTGCTCTAAAAGCTTTAATAGCCGGCCAATCTAAATGAATTTTATAGAGCCATTCCCCACCCAGAATAGTATCTAAGTTTTCTTTCACAATGTATAAGTTCAAGTTTACTTTTTGATTTTTATGTTGTACCCTTACAGTAACATATCCCAATGGTATAATTGAATCTCCTTTATATGTTTTAAAAACAATATTTGTAGGTTTAATTTGTTTATTTGAAATTTTCCTGAAATTTCAATACTCATTACACTAACCGCTCCCCTCGTATCAATTCCATAGAACAACTTTTGTTTTCAATTTTTAAATTTATCATAATTGGAGGTCGTTTTGGTTCTTCCTCGTGTAATATATAATCCTGAATTTTTAATTCGTATAGTGGAATTCTATTTCTATCTTCAACTTCATTTAATAGAGTTACCTGTTTTTGTTTAACCGATTTTCGCATTTGCCTTTTTAGATGCGAAGCATGCCTGTTTAATATGTGCCCAATTTTCCCACAGAAATTACATTTACTTGAAATAAATCTACAATTCTCTTTGCATGGTTGGTACCTGTGCATCGTGAACAATAGAATTTTTCTTTCGGCTTTTTGTAAAATTGATTTTTATCCATGTGTTTTTTAAAAGTTTTCATTGAATTTATTGCTCGGCCCATAATATCATTTGTCCCTTTAAAAGCTTTTTTTCCATAGCCAGTGCTATATTTAGCGTTTTCTCGAGATTAATATTATCTTCCTCAAATAATCGATCTAAAATCATTTTATCCCGCAACCCGCTTACAAATACGTCGCGTAACATAATATTCAACATATCTTTATCATAATCACAATTCATTGCTAGAGCCCGAAGCTCGGCAATGTATGTACTAATACCTTCCCTTCAGTCTGTTTTCTGTTTAAAAATTTGTGACGAGAAGGTATAATTAAAGGTTTTGGGGTCAAATGTTTCTTAAGTGCATCTTTTAATTTATCTAACGTTTGGTCGGAAGGAATGTCAGGTGCAAGCAAATTCTTTAGTAACTGGTACAATTTTGCACTAAGAGACGAAACAAAAACTTTAGCTCGATTTGCTATTGGTACATTCTGTACATCTAAGTAAGTTTCGAATCTTTCAATGAAACTATCGACATTTTCATTTTCTTCAAATTTGTCAAATTGTACAGTTACTTATGACTATGAGAATCGTCTCTAATTTGCAGCGCTCGAATCAAATCTTGATTCTGCCGGAGTAAGTCTGCAATTTGCTGTTCCATGGTTCCTTCCGATTAAAGAGAGAAAAGATTTCCTTTACCTTGAGCAGTTTTCAGGCAATGCCTTATCCAAAAGAATCTCCAATATATCCCATCTTCATCGCCAACTGTTGTGTTGTGTGATTTCAAACTATAATTAGATGCACATTTGAACGACTTCCTCCTTAAAGTATTATTTTAATATATCTCTACTTCACTGTACAACACATTACTAATTACAGATCCAATTTCATAGTTGCGTGTTATTTATATACAATCCTCCACTCAGTCACAGTTAAGTCTAACTGGTTACAGTTAAATATACCACAGTATTAAAGCTTTCAATCGTTCCCGCCAGTTTCATTGCGCGGGCGCGATTTCGAGTTTGAAATATTTTTTGAATTTAAATATCGCGGTGCCTGCATCCGTCCCTTTTTGTATGCCGCCCGGGGCCCTGGCCCCTTCGGCACCCCACACGCTACGCCCCTCGTCACTGGTGTTGCAAGTAAACAGAAGGAAGGCAGACTGTAGAAGATGAAGTTTGAAGTGGGCATCTCTTCACATTTATGAATGAAAAAATTGCCCCACCGAACTTTTATTAGTTACCCAGTACTGAAAGTCGCATTCTCTCGGGACTTAGCTTTAAAACAATGCAGAGGTGGATCTTGCTTTGTGACAATTTAGGTTTTACTCGAGTAGTTTCTTCGAACTGATTGCACGCTACAAACAAATATCAAAATGTCGTTCGCAAGTTTGTCCAAAAAAGTTATATATTAAGCATCTATGCAAGGTACAATCTTGTCTCTCTTGGGTAAACCAGTAATTTTCCAGTGTTAATATGCAAGATATAAAGTGATTTTATAACAAAATTTTCAAAGTAGTATATCAGTTGAGATCCATTAATCAGTCTACTAAAGTTGTTTCGCTATCATTTATAATTATATATTCAAAATATATGCCAGCATTTACGTCAGAAAAAAAATCTAATGTAATTCCTGTAACAAGTAGGCAAATATTGATACCAACTGCCTAAAAAAGAAGCTATTTGATCCATGGAATACTTTGCTTGAAACATACACGATAAAAAAAAATTAGCATGTACCGTTCTTACAATATTTGGTCCTGCATATTCAAGCGCACAAACACATTATCTTCCATTATTCAAAAAAATATACCAAGAAGCAACATAAACAATAATTACATCCAGGCCTAGAATTAAAAACAACCATCTATATGCAAGATTTTACCAATCATTAAAAAACAATATGCCGAGTCGCCGTTGTAAGTTTTAAATAAATTTTAGATTCATCACGGCTTTTTTGGCCCTAAAAGTTCATATAATACAACTAAATAAAAATGCATATCCAGGAAGATCTCAATAAGGGTTACTTAAAAATGGGTACCTGATTGCAATAACAACCAATATTACTTTTACATAAAAAAAAAGAGGTTACATATCTAGCTAATAAAATTACAGGGTGTTTTTTTAGAGGTATATAACTTTAAATTGCAATAAAACAACGATGTATTATTGGATTGACATGAATTTTTTTTATACGAAAGATAATCTTGTGGCATTACATTTTAAATATGATTTCTGGCATAGGACTGCCACGGCTGGCTCGGATGTAGTCCAATCTGGACGTCCAATTTTCGATGACTTTTTCCAACATTTGTGGCCGTATATCGGCAATAACACGGCGAATGTTGTCTTCCAAAGGGTCAAGCGTTTGTGGCTTATCCGCATAGACCAATGACTTTACATAGCCCCACAGAAAATAGTCCAGCGGTGTTAAATCACAAGATCTTGGAGGCCTATTCACAGGTCCAAAACGTGAAATTAGGCGGTCACCCAACGTGTCTTTCAATAAATCGATTGTGGCACGAGCTGTGTGACATGTTGCGCCGTCTTGTTGGAACCACAGCTCCTGGACATCATGATTGTTCAATTCAGAAATGAAAAAGTTAGTAATCATCGCTCTATACCGATCACCATTGACTGTAACGTTGTGGCCTTCATCGTTTTTGAAGAAGTACGGACCAATGATTCCACCAGCCCATAAAGCGCACCAAACAGTCAGTTTTTCTGGATGTAACGGTGTTTCGACATACACTTGTGGATTAGCTTCACTCCAAATGCGGCAGTTTTGTCCGTTGACGTAGCCATTCAACCAGAAGTGCGCTTCATCGCTAAATAAAATTCGCTTATGAAAATCGGGAACAACGGCAATCTCGTTTGGGGCCCATTCGACGAATCTACGCCTTGCTTGATGATCGTTTGGATGAATTGCCAAACCAAACTGAGAATAAATCACTTGACAGCTGTTAAATCGGTCGCCATCTTGGAAAGTAATGCCAACTTGAACTTCTATACCTGGAAAAAAAAAACACTCTTGACAAACCCTAACATGCAATAACTATTAGTCAAATTATTAGTGTACACCAGTGGCGCACACAAGGAGGGGGCTCCGGACTCCCCCCCCCCTCGCAAGGCCCTTGATTTTTTTCCAATTGATTATAGTTCTAAGTTTATAGCACGCAAAATTTAATTATGTATTTGTTATTAATGATTAATTTTATTATTTAATGCAAATTATTTATTCAATAATTGGTGATCTTTCGACCTAGGACACCCCCCTAAAATTCCTGTGTGCTCTACTGGTGTACACCAACGTTTCTCAAACTGTGGGGCGCGACCCCTTAGGAGGGCGGGGTTACTTTACAAGGGGGGCACATAGGTCGAAAACAAACGATTATTTAAGAAAATTATTAATTTACTCTAAGTAAACAAAATAAATTCTGACATAATAAAAAATAAATACACATTTACACTTGCATAAAACACTTATAAACATGTATCAGGACTGAACACATTATATTTTATAGTAAATTTAGCAATACTTCGTTAAGAACAAGTTTAATAATTATTTACCAGTAACCCCATGCGCTTGTCATATGTAAAATTAATCTCAAACATTAACCCTTATCTGGATGATTTGTACGCTTTAGAATTAATCCCTTAGCTGCCGATTAAAATGACGCGATTCGCTCCCGAACGCCCCCCCCCCTTTTCACGTAGGTGTGTGTATGTGATGTATTGGGGGAGTGATGAAAAGAAAAAAAATATAAAATCCTTCGCAAACCCTGTCAAAGTGCTTTTATTGCATTCCAAAGCCTTCGGAATAATTTTACGGATAGCAGTGCGCAGGAAAGGTCGTACTTCTCTCGGAAAGACATATACACAAGTACGAGGAAATTAACACTTTGGCTAAGTGAGACGTATATATATGCTGGAGGCACTTAAGAGGTTAAAGTCGAATAGTAGCTTTAGTGTCAAAGTATAGTTCGAAGGCTGTTTTTTAAGTAACGTCCGTTTGTTTTTAAAAAAATAACGACAAAATATTTTGTTTCAAAAAACTTTTTTTATAGGATTGTACACATGTTTTGCCTATTTTCCTACACAGTTGCAGAGTTTATTAATGCACTAGTCATACCTTAGAACTAAGTTTTGAAAATCCCCTTCAAAGAAGTCTGCCGCCTGATCGGACAGCCAAGAGTTCACGCCCGCTTTCACTTCTTCGTTGTCACTGAAACGTTTCCCGCCAAGACTGTTCTTAAGGTACCGGAAAAGGTACCTCAAACACAGCCGTGCTTGTCACACAGATTCAAATGCTTGCATCAAATCATCAGTGATAGCTGAGGGCCTGTCTGAGCGTTTTTTGTCATGGACGTTTGTTCACCCATCTTTTAACTTTGACCCATTTTCGAACTTTGCTATCACTCATTGCTTCAGTGCCATAAACTTCTGTTACGCGGTGATGGATGTCAGCAGCAGACAGGTTTCTCGCCGTCAGAAAACGGATGACAAACCGTATTTCACACTTGGCGGGCGATTCGATCACCTTAAACATTTTAAGGACGCACAGCCAAGCTTACACGACTGCTACAGAGCTGGAAATGGCGCGACTGTGTTCGCAAAGGATGCTGGTCAGTGACGCAGATTCGTTGCGGCGTACACGTGAACTAGGGAACTACACGCGCCAACAGACCTC
Source organism: Trichonephila clavipes (assembly GCA_019973935.1). Classification (NCBI taxonomy): domain Eukaryota; kingdom Metazoa; phylum Arthropoda; class Arachnida; order Araneae; family Nephilidae; genus Trichonephila; species Trichonephila clavipes. The sequence continues at coordinate 76,267 of BMAU01000332.1, read as the reverse complement.
ACTTAAAAAATAGCCCTCGTATGATTGAATTCAATACATTGTTATAGTATGGAAGGGAAGGGGGACGCGATGAAAATTATCGATTGAATATTGGGTCGTAAATATTTAAAGTTTGAGAAACACTGGTGTACACAAAGAATCCCCCAATAAAGAACTATGTGTATTATCGGTATGCGAACATTTTTAACTGAGTTTATTTCCCAGCATTATATTGTGACATTGGTAGCTGTTGCGTCAAGTGAGCCAGCAAAGTAACGTGGCACCGCAAGGGCTATTGGGGCAGGACCTCATAGTTTTATATCTCTGTCAAGTGACAAAGATGACTCCTGAGCTACCACGAGTTCATTACCATAAACACTAAGTTACCAAGAGTTCATTACCATAAACACTAAGCTACCACGAGTTCATTACTATAAACACTAAGCTACCACGAGTTCATTACTATAAACACTAAGCTACCACGAGTTCATTACTATAAACACTAAGCTACCACGAGTTCATTACTATAAACACTAAGCTACCACGAGTTCATTACCATAAACACTAAGCTACCACGAGTTCATTACCATAAACACTAAGCTACCACGGCCACTGCTCCTAGGTCGAGTCACAGTAATAAAAATGTTTTCAATGGTTCTTAATTCCAAAAGGATAGAAAAAAAAGGCTACTCTGCAAAACTTTATTTAAATAATACAAAAAAATATTTATTTGAATACAACAGTCTTGATCATTACCGCTAGTGGAGTTGCTTCGGGTGCGCACTGCTGAGCCGGCTCCAGCAGTTTTGCCACCCCGGACGAAAATGGAAAAAATGACCCCCTCTCTATAAATTATTTAAAAATTCAGCATTCGAAATTAAGAACATAATTACTTGTTATTGTTTTAAACGAGTGAAATAAAAGAGAAGGAATCGTCTATTTACAGGCCAAAATTGCGGACACATTTTAAAATTGTAATGTTTTTTAAGTTTGAATGCGTATAAAAAATGTTCGTTGCAAAAAATGTTAAGTTTTTTTTTATATAATTTTAAAGAGAGTTTAATACTAAATTCAATCCAAAAAACAATATTCAAATATTTACAACGAAAGAAAAGCTGTGTTGCAGTAACTGCCACGTGACGTCATAGTCACAACTTCTGACACGTATTTCCAGCCAATCAGTTCATAAATTCCTGTGACGTCATAGTTATAAATGCAATCACGCGTTTCCAACCAATTAGATCATGTGCTGTCGACAACTTTTACTTTTTGCAGAAACTTTCTTTTAAAAAGTATACTTCTGTCAACGATAATAATGCAGATAGTTAAACAAGACGAGCTTAATTTAGAAGTACACGTGTAATATAAGTTTCTTAAGTCTTCAAATAGTTTTTAAAATTCAAACTCTTGGACATATTTATAGCCAACCATCAAATTTTATATGTTATCGAAACTTTACTAGTAGAACAACTGGTATGTCAGTTTTTAATCAATGGAAAACACGTGCTTACCTTTGTCATGCGAGTGTCAAGAATTTAGTACATTATACATATCAATATGTTGTACGTTTTACTATCTGAATCCAGTGATTTCGGCTAGCTAGTTCATTCGGAAAAAGTAATTTTACTAAAATGATTGTGATCAATCTTAAATGAAGCTTAAAGTAAACAAATATATTCAACACAAATTAATATGACTTTACCTTAATATGCCTTATACAATCATTAATGCCCCAGACAGTCTTTCACAACTGTGATGCAATAATAAAAAATAATGTCACCACAGATGGAAATCCCATCTAGTTTTTACTTTAAATGAAGAAATTTCACAATGGATAAAAATACTCCAGCACTGATCAGAGAATGAAATAGATAATCTTATTGGTAAATTCTAACCTGACTCCACTGATATTTTGGCGCCAAATCACGCCAACAGCGCGTTTTTCAACACCGAATCGATTTGAAGAACTAAATAAATGATGGATTGGGTCATAATGAATAAAAACCTTGATATAAATTAATTTATAATGACATCAACTAGATTACATCCTTCGCAATCAACTACATATGTTAAGAAATAAAACAAAAAGCACTAACTTGGATTGGGAGAGAAATATTAACGTCACGCTGTAAAGCTGTAGCCTCGACATAGTTAACGTGCATCGGCTCCTCTGCACGGCAGCTCTTTAGCAGGTCTTAACTAGGAAGATGCGTTCTTTTCTATTGGATGACACAATCGGAAGATTCTCACTCTTCAATGAAATCACTCTTCTAAAACACAATAATAATTGAAATAAATATTTTTCTAAATACATGCTAATCATTGCAAAACGGCTAACGTTACTCTTTATAGCAATAAAAAAACCTAAATGAAAAATTTCACAGAAAAATAAAGATCGGTATAACAATTAAGACTCTGGGTCACGGTTTTACCAGACAGGATCAAACTCTTCTAGCCCGCTTTAGAAGTGGCCATCTTAAAACAATGAAATTTTCTGAAGGATGCAAGGGCTTTGAAATGTGCACGAACTGTTCATCTAAGCCAGCCTCGCCTGCTCACATCTTCGAATGCCTAGGACTCACCAAGCAGGATTTAGCAGACGATCCCTCGCTTGTGTTGGACTTTCTGAAAGTGTACGATGTCATGGACCTGGTCAAGCACTGCTGACCAATGAGGGCGTGCAACGACAATTATGAGAAAAATGAAATTAAGAATAAGATGATGATCCATAAATTTAATTAATAATGAAATTTAAAATACAAAAGTACCTAACTTGATATAAGGTTAAATAATTCCTCGAAAATACCGCGGATGAAGTAGTGAAAAATTTCAAAAGAAAAATTAGTTCTTGCCTACATCAAATTATAACAAAAATATATTCAAATATTTACCAAAAGTTAGTAATAAAAAAATAAGATTAAAAAAAATTATATTCAAAAGTAAAAACAATCGAACACTTGAACAGCTCAATTCTAACATGAAGAAAAAGAAAATAAAATTACTTAATAATCAGACTAATTTTTTGAAGTTTTTGTCAGTTTCATTCATTTAGGTTAGGAAATTAACAATAGAAACGATTGTACTACTGAAATTCAAAAGAGAATTACTATGGCCATTAGATGGAATACGAAAATATATGAAATCGAATTTAATCAAAAGAAAAAATTGTATAAAAGTCTTAAAATCAGCATTAACTTATGTACGTGAAACTTGGTCCATGTCTCGAACAGATGAGAACGTAAGTGTCTACGAAAGGAAGATTTTAGGATTCATTTTTGGAGGCATTCAGGAAAATGGAACGTGGCGAAGAAGATCAAATTTCGAGCTCTATCACTCATAAAAGGAATCTGTTATCGTTAACTTCATCAAATTACAACGAATTAAATGGGCAGGTCACGTTGCTAGAATGGACGAAGACCCCACCACTAACAGTCAGTCTTCAATGCTCAACTAATTGGCACAGTGAGAAAAGGCAGGCCTAACCTTAGATTTATTGATGGCCCAGAAAAAGATCTAGTTTTGAGAACACTAGCAGGAAGAAGGCTTCTTGAAAAGCCCAAGGCCCACCCTAGGCTGTCGAGCCACTGAGAAAGGGAGGAAATAATCAGACTGAATCTTTTAAGCTATTTTTTTCTCTTTATACATCATACATAGTAAAGTTTGTTTCTAATCAATGGGCACGGAAACAATTAAGAAAAAAACCTGGCATTTAAATTTTAAAAATTAAGGTTTATTAAAAAAAAAAAAAAGATTTAAAGAAAACGGTTATTATACAGTTAGCAACACTCGGACATGACTTCACTCCGTCGTACCCAAAGACCGAATGCCTGCCACTTGCCATTCCACATTCCAAGGGGGAGGGGAAACTACCCATTTCCCTTAGCTGGTGTCAATGGGCCTTCCCACTCCTACACCTCCCCCTTAAAAAGCTCATCCGTCATTCCAGGACGATGAAGCTGAAAAGAAACTATAAAAAAACACATGCACACATACATGGCAAGAAACAAGATAACGAGAGAAATTTTTTTTTTTTTTTCAGGTATCATGTAAAAAGAGCTTTTGCTAACACAACTCCCAAAAATAGATTTACAAATCACATTAATATGCTAGAAAATTAATATCCGTACAAGTTTTAACACAAATAATACTCAAAAAAAAAAAAAATATTAAAATATAAAAAAGAAGTTACCAAAAATATATCATAAAATCTAAAATAATTATACAACATGTACTAGCAAAGCATATTTAGAAGCCAAAGTTTTAATCTTTAGAAGTTTCCAGAAATTATGGTACTGAAAAACGTTAAGTACATATATAATCATTGGCATTAATCTTATCTATTTAACAGGAGCAGGCAACCTGAATAATTCATTACTTTTTACATGCTTAAACCTTCAGCCAAACGTTAATTCTTTTATTGTACCAGGTTTAAACATTTAAAAAAATTCTCTTTCTCTTTTCTTCCAATTTCTATGTAAAATGAAAGCAAGAAAAATCCTTTTCAATCCCAAAAGCGACAAAAAGCAACAAATGCATGTTATTGTCCATAAACATCCACGCGAACCTTAAATACTTCCAATCCTGCTTTCAACTCCAATTTAACAATACCTGTTATGAGATCACGACAACATTGCACCCGGGTTGAGTCAATAAAAATTAGGAATACATTCCTTACGGGGGCAACCACGCCTAGTACTATACAAGATTCCTTTTAAATCCACAAGTTAAGACAACCTCACCCTTGCTTTCTTTTATACCTTGTCCATTTGTTTGGACATTCGATCCATTAATTTTTACTGCAACCAAATCTCCGTTTGGAACATTCAATAAAGACTGTGTCTCAGGAAGTAGATCGGTGACCACTTCTTGGCTGCAAACTGATTTTGAATCTGTTGAACTAATAATTCCTTCTTTCTTTGAAGGTTCTCGAAGTTTCGCAGGATTGCGAATCATTTGCGTGTTTTCTATTAATACTTCATAATCAGAGGAACAGATTAACATGTCGTTAACCAAATTTTTAGAGACAGGCACAACACCGTGCCTAAGGTCATTCAATTCCATGTTGGAATCCTTTACTTCACCCATTTCATGCTCCCCAAATGCAGACGTTATTTGAATTGACCCTCTATTATCAATGCTTTGTCCTTCGACAACATCTGGTCTTACCACGGGCATCTGGGCACCTGTGTCCATGACAGCATTCGCCATTTCTTGCTCACCCTTGACCTTGACGTAAACAACCCTTAAATCGTCCATTCCATTTTCTTCTTTGATAGGAGTAGTAACTGGTATCGTAGCTTCAGCCATCAACACAGCAGGAGATGTTTCCCTCATATGTTCCCCGGCCCTCCCGATACTAATTCGGTAATTTGAAGATGTATTCTTTACGATCTTCTGCACAACTCGTCCGCTTAACATTCGACCGAATACTTTCGATCTGTAACCGCAGTTCATTTAATTCTGATTCATAGCACAACTGCCTGGCGATTTTTTCCTCTGTTTCCCTTTCAACGCGTTCCTCTAAAATAACGGATAACTGAGCTCTAACGAACTCCTCTTCGTAATCTTTGCTACCGATTATGATATTCTTTAAATCTATAATCGTCATTTTATCTGATACCTTTTGACCTAACTCCTCAGCCAACAAAACTAAATCTTGCTTTCTAGCTTTCCCCAAGAATGCCATTTGAAAATTTTTTCTCTTAAAATATACTCAAACTAACCAATAATAGGACGAAAATAACACTAAAAGGAATTGCAAAAATTATAAGTACCACACATATATCTTTCATTAAAACACCTACAAACAACGTCCGCTATGCTAACTCAATACTCGATGAACTGGGAAGAAAACAAAATAATAGTCATGTGTTTCACAATATCCAAAAAAAAAAATGTACTTAATACTCTATAAATAGAACTTAATATATTACTGATTATTCAATAATCACTTAAAAATATTACCTATACACAATAATCACTTAAAATATTACTAATACACAAGAATCACTTGAAATATTACTGATACACACGAATCACTTAATATATTGCCGATATTTAATAATCACCTACAATATTACTGACACACAATAATCACTTAAAATATTGCTGACACACAATAATCACTTAAAATATTACTGACACACAATAATCACTTAAAATATTATTGACACACAATAATCTCCTAACCTATTTCTGATATACACAATATAATCACTTAAAATATAACCGACATGCACCACTTAATCTATTCCTGGCTGGAATAATAGAACACTACAAAATATATTCGGTAGTTTTTCTCCAATTTAACTGATAATATATTTTTTTTTCACATTAATCGAAAAATACTATGCGTAACATAAGCACAAAATAATTTCATTGACATGAGATTAAGTATTATTCTTTAACATTAATTTTTTAACAAACCCAATTGCTATTCACTGACGTGAATTTATTACCGTGTACATTACAAAATAAATAAATATCATAAAGAAAAAAAAAAAAAAAAAAAAAAAAAAACATACAATCTTTCCTTAATTTATAGAACTGATGTTCTAAAACACTTTCCATTTATATGGAACAATAATAAAAAAAAATATATATACTGATGTATATAATAATTCCCAACTGAACTGGCGTTCAAAAATTTTATAACTGCATGTGGATATGCAATAAAATAATATACTGAGAGAATTAATGATTTTGAAGTTTTCCTTAATTCATAGAACTGATGTTCTAAAACTTACTTTCCATTGATATGGAACAAGAAATAATAAAAAAATATACTGATATATAATAACTGAAATTTGAACTGGCGTTCAAAATTTTATAAATAACTGCATGGATATGCAATAAAATAATATACTGAGAGAATTAATGATTTTGAAGCTTCTTAATTTTTAGAACGGATGTTCTAAAACTTACTTTCCATTGATATGGAACAAGAATAATAAAATATATATACTGATGTATATAATTAATTCAAAATTGAACTGGCGTTCAACAAGTTACAACTGCATGGATATGCAGAGCAAAAAAAAAACGTACACTGACGTATACAAAAAATAAAATCAAAATTCTCTCTTAATAAATGGATATTAAACAGTATAATTTTATAAATTTCTCTCGTCTTACATTACAGGGAGTTGCAAGCAAAAACTCTTACCTGATTCATTTCCACGCGGGAATCCAGAAAACTCGAAATTTCTGGAACGTTCTTCCTGTGGGGTTTTCCACTAAGACTCGATCATTAACGGCTGCGCCAGTAAAGTTTGTTTCTAATCAATGGGCACGGAAACAATTAAGAAAAAAAACCTGGCATTTAAATTTTAAAAATTAAGGTTTATTAAAAAAAAAAGATTTAAAGAAAACGGTTATTATACAGTTAGCAACACTCGGACATGACTTCACTCCGTCGTACCCAAAGACCGAATCCCTGCCACTTGCCATTCCACATTCCAAGGGGGAGGGGAAACTACCCATTCCCCTTAGCTGGTGTCAATGGGCCTTCCCACTCCTACATACATTAACACGGAACATTATTCCCTAATTTTCATCTTGTTTCAAAGGTCTTATTTTCCTTGGGATCATTTTTTAACCAATTCACATGTTTTTTTAATGACATTGAATAATTTTCCAAGATTATTAGTGAATTCTTTTTCTGTTTATTCATTTGCTACATAAGTTCGATTTTTTCCTATGCTGATGAGATAATCGCCATCAAGAATAACATCCACAGTAAACAATAACTGGAAGCCTAAATCATGTACACGTTTCAAAGCCTCTATTGAAAGTGTATCAATTTGAGTATCAAAGACGCAAAAATCATTAATGCATTGCGTCAAAACATATATTCCCATATACTTTTCATATTATCACTCGCTTCATACCACGCAAATTCGATATTCTTAACAGCATTTCGGAGATTGCACTTTTTCCAAAATGTGATCAAAAGACGTAAAGTTTTTATCAGCATTATCATTTTAGCGGGAACATTTTTGAGAAAAGTCCTTCAAAACCGCGTACTAGTGTGAATCAATGCTAATCGAAATTTATTAATCAAATTACAGATAGTATTTTAGAAGAATCACTACAGAGTGAAACAGCACTGAGCAATTAATTCGTGCACATTGTTCATTTCTTGTACTATGAATACAGGCAAGTCTGTTTTGCCAGAGATAGGGATCACATTAAAAATGCACAAAAAAAGAATCACTCGAACTGTGATAAATTGGTTTAACAATATTTTCAACTATTCTTAAAGAAATTTTTATGTGGTGAGTGAATATTAACGTCGCACTGCTCAGCTACACGAGCGCTTTTGGCGATGGACCTCACGTAATTTTGAACTATGGTCAAGTGACGTGGAGGACACCTGAGAAGACACCACCACGCCAACGGGAGGACGTTTCAGCTCTCAACAGATTTAACGTGCATCGCTGCCCTATACGGCGGATCTTTAATGGTACTGGGCTCGAACTCATGACATACCTGCCATAACCCGATGCCTTGATCACTGGGCTACCGCAGCCCTATGTTTATGTGGTAGACAAGAGCTGCACACACAAAAAAAAACTCATTTACGGAATACCGAGAAAGTTGTTTTTAATAAGGTGACCAGTTCTTTCACAATGAAAAGGAGGACGCGCGTGTGAAAAATTTAAGAAAAAGTTATAATGTAAGTATATGAAATATTTTATTAATTCAAATAAAAATAAGCTAATTACCATTGCAATCCTTTTAATTATTTACGTAAACGAGTCTTTTCCGCATTGCATAATTTTGTCAAAATATCATTTCCTAATACATTGGAAATTTCTAAGCGAAAAATATCCTTCATAGTGAATTTTAAGGTAAGTATTGTACCTATAAAATATGAACATTCACTCTTGATTTCTCTCTCACGTATCCAAAAATCATTACCAACTCAAAAAACTTTCAATTGCTGCAATAATTCAAGGGCAGCACAATGTAAATTCAACAATAATAACTAAATTATCATATAGAAAGTGTTCAATTTTGAAATGGTTAAGTACTTCTACCAAGTTTTTATCAATTTCAGCATGTTGACTTTCCCAACTGTTCCGGTTTATTAGAATTTAAAAATACATTCAGTCTTTTAATTTCTTCAAACAGACAAGTGTCATCGGTTTTAATATCAAGCATTTCTTTCGATAAAAACTCAACACAATTTCCTATATCTGCCCAATTTACTTGCGATGAAGTCAAAAAACACCACTGAAAACTGCTATTTACTGTGATATCTATTTTTTAGACCATACTTTGATATATTAAAAACATATTTGGTACATTTCTGATTAGAGATTAACAAATCAGTTTTAAAATATTAAACAGGAGGGCAAATAGGAGGACATTTTTCCTGAAAGGACAGTCCTCCTTAAAGGAGGACGGTTGCTCACCTTATTTTTAAGGCCTCAAAAGAATGGCAGATATTTAAAGAGAGCTAACGAGGGGTATAACTGTTTTCTACAGATATTGTAAAAAAAAAAAAAAAAAAAAAAGATAATTACGAAACCTCAATTCTACCCTTTAAGCCCTTTCCATAACTAAACCAGATTGCTGTTCATATTTCAAATGTGATTATAAACATCAATATTATAATCAGAAAACTTTGTTTCACTTATCAGTCGCCATAATCCACAGGTGGGAAACAGTTTCGGCTTGAACACTAGCGTAGCTAGTTCCAAGTGGGCCTTTTTTAGAAAAAAAAAAAGCTCTATTAGTGATACTGCAGTTACACGTGTTGGGGCCCCTGTATTAAGGCTACGCCCCTGCTTGAGGGGCACTGTGTGGAAGGCCGCAGGATTTTAAAATGATTGCATTCATTAGTTAACTCTTGATGCTTATGTCTTTTCAACTTGTTTATTCAATAATTATATATATACAGTGGCACTCACAGAAATTTTTCAAGGGGGTGGGGTGCGGGGTCGAAAGTTCACCATTTTTGTATCATGCTCCTTTTGATTTTATCGATTTTCGGGAACAAAACACAGTAAAAAACTAATTATTGAATAAATAATTAGCATTAATAAAATTAATCATTAATAAGATATTTAATTAAATTTTTCGTACTATATACTTAGAATTATAATCAATAGGAAAAAAAATCGAGGGCTGTGGGGGGGAGGTCCGTACCCCCAGGACCCTCCCCTTATGTGCGCCACTGTATATATATACTATATTATATTATATATACATATATACATTTTCTTTTTTCGCGTCTTTTGACAAAACCATTTTTTAACACCTTTTTGAAAGTTAAAAAAAAAATATTGTTTATTGAAGCGCCCGGGCCCCAAACCAGACTTGCTACTTATAAATATCGATCCTCCGGTGCCAAGGGGACCTGTAGATTTTCTTAACCCAGGACTCGAATTTTAACAAAATCTATTTGAATGAGTCAAAGTGTTACACAAGTTTTGGCCTAGGTAACTTGGAAGTCACCATATTATCGATACGGCAGCTGTTACGCCTCTAAGCAAGTTACGCATTTCGTAAGAACATTCAAGTACAATTATTGGCAACAGCTGATAAGTTAAGATAAACGCGAAATTTTTGAAGCGCTTGTTTTCTCTTTTGTTTGCTTCTGCTTAATTTGTTTATTATACCTATTATTTATTATGTCTGAAGAGCAAATTATGGAAGAAATGGAGGTAAAATTGTATTTTGATAATTTTGTTTAACATAATGCAAAATAAATCCTTTTGTATACGTTTCAAAAATTCAACACGTGTTCGCGTGGAATTTCAGTACCTCCAATTTAAAAACACGTGCACTTTGTTTTCAAAAACGATTAATTTAGATTTTAGTTGAATTAAGGGGGGGAATGTAAAGCGTACTAAATTTCTAACTTTCAAATTGATTGCAATTAGGAAAATTATCAAGCAAATTCGATTGCTAATTGCTAGAACCAAATTACTAATGAAATCCTGCTAATTGCAAGTGATTTTTAGGAAGAAATTAATTTTATCTCATACTATGACAAATTTTTTTTATGTTGTTGAATACAAAATTACATCGTTTATATCATTACAGATGGAATGTGTGACCGAAGCCATGGAAAAGTTGACGGTTTCACAACACCCCCCAAAAAAGAGAACAGAATTTTTCAAAGGTGAGAAATTCTTTTTAATCCTTTATTTTAAATGTGCACTCGCTGATTTTTTTTACTAAAGACATATTAAGACAATTTTGATTATTAAAGATTATGTTTAATAATTACAAAGAAAACTTGATGATAAAAATAATTTTAAAAAAATCAAAGTCCCCCAAAAATATTTTTCAATGATTTCTTGATAAATTGTTACAAATAATATTGATATAATGGTTTTCATTATCTTGGTTTAAATTAAACAGAAATAGCAAACTTTTAATAGGTTTTCTAGAAAAAATAGTATTATAAAGTGTAACAAAATTTTTTTTGCCAAAATAAAATAGTTATCAAACGAAAACATCACCAAATGGGATGTGCATATACAATGCTTTCTTTTTACCTACTTTTCTAAATATTAAGAAATGAACTAATGCAAAGTAATATATGTACTACTGCGTGTATTCTAATATTGAAAAGCGCACCCAATTTCATGTTTTTGCTTCTACATTACACAATGTTATTTGATTAATTTTCTATTATATTACAAATAATTTTACTTTTATAATTTAGGATTTTACTTTTTATAGAGTTAATTTTATTCCATACCTTACCATTCTTTTCAAAAATATTGGTTTCCATGTGATTTTGAGCACAATGAATGCAAGAAATTACAAGAAAAATTAGTCCTTAACTTCACAGTACATATCTACAATAATTGTTGCAAGTTTATCGAAAGCGAACTTTGAAAATTTCAGAAAGGCAAAATCTACTCCCTTTTATAAATCAAAGGACTAAAATGGCATTTATAGATTTTTTTTTACTTACGACATAGCTTCCAATAACTTGAAACTTTTAAAATTGAAACAAACCTTCAAATTTTGTAACTCATAATTTTGTTGTAATATATAAAATGTAATTTTTTGCTTAGTAAATAAAATTTTTCCTAAAAATAACAGGTATTGAAAGTTTTAAAACAATAAAACAACCAAATCCACAGGATTTTTATATCACATTAGTTGTTGTTCTCGTGTCCATGAATAAATGCAGTAGATATCACTAAATTCCGTCGTAAGTCTTGATCACTGTCTCTGCTATTCTGGGAGCATCAGGGCTGTACAGGAGTTCCCGCAAAGAGTCCCCGAGAAGGACCATTCCCATTTTTAGTAATTTTGTTGCGACGGTTGCGCATTCCAAGATGTGATTGGGTGTGAGTTGAAGATCTGGGCAGTGTTTGCATTGAACATATGATCTTAAGGTGTTGAGTTCTCAATCTGGCAATTGTGGATGTTATAATTCGGGGACAGTCATATTCCGTAACTAGGTTTTTTTTAAAAGTGTGATTCATAATTCTATGTTTGGCTACTGCGTTAGCATCGTCACGTGTGATGGTGGTGCACTTATGTTCGATGTCTCTAGCTTCTTTGGCGAGGCTATATATATATATATATATATATATATATATATATATATATCTGCACATTCATTACCCTCAATGTTGACATGTGCGGGTATCCATTGCAGGATACAGGATTTTCTTTTGTTGTGCAGCTGTTCTAGAAGGGTAATAATATCACAGGAGATGTTGGTCTCTCCGTTTCTTATGGCTTCTATAGCTGATTTAGAGAATCTGAAATGATTACTAATCCTTCTGTAGAATCAATAACATGTGGGTCTTGTTGGTATAATATAAGGGCCTCTCTAATTGCCACGAGTTCACTTGTGAAGTTTGAGGCGATTATGCCTGTGTTAATTTTGTGTTTGTAGTTATAACCATCTGGGAGGAGGATTCCGGAACCACCATTGCTGAGGGATCTGTCTGAGGAACTATCGGTGTAGGCGATTTTGCAAAGTTATCTTGAGAGAGTATTGCTATCGTTTCAAGTCCTTTTTGTTTGAGAGTTACAGGGTCTTCTTTTTTGGAACATGGTTGCAACAATTTCAATTCGAAAAAGGTGTTCTTTGGTGGGTTTTTTGGAATGAGCGGCTCCTGAAGGAACTCCAAGGAGGGATGTTCCAAATTGAGTTCTTTTCTGATTTCACTATCAAGTTGGAGAGTCGAAGATCTTTTGAGCTTAGTAGAATGCTTCCATTTATCAACCAAACCATATGAGCGTAGTTTATTAGTGAACTTGATAGTGGCAAGTTTGCGCCTGCTTTCTTATATCACATTTAAAACATGTTTATAAATTTAATATTTACTATGGAGCACCATGAGCTTTGCAAAATGGACGAGGAAGCAAAGCTTCAATGTAAAGATCGATTTGGTGGTATTTTGCAGGAAAACATCTCTGAGGGGAATGTATCAATAGGATTATTCAATTCAATTAAAAAAATTCAATACTTCCTTAAAGAAATGCATCATTTTTTTCCTTCTTAAAACTTTATCACAAAAAGAATTAGTATTGATACTTATTTTAATCAAGTATGAAAATTATAGAATATTAATAGTGATACATTTATCTATTTGCTTAAAAAATGAATTAAAATGTGTGAAACTAACTTTATGAAATTTTCTTTACAGTTAAAAGACAAAAAAAAAAGGTTCTGAAATTTAAAAACAGAAAGCACAATAAAAATATGTGCACCAGGTAAAGATGTATATATACATACCTTATAGTACAGTTTTTTTTTTTTTAAATGATTTGTTTAACCACATTGTGGATGCACAAATCTTTAACTTTCAGACACAAACCAATTAATACACAGTTGACTCAAAACTTATGATTATAAAAGTTAAGATAGTAAAAATACAAGCTTATATATCTAAACATACTTTAAAATTGTACATTTGTTACAGGAATGAAAAAAAATTCCGCAAAATTCAAAATAAAATCAGAGACTGTGAATTGATTTTCAAAAAGGTAAGTGAAAGATTAAAAGCCTTAATAAACTTTTTTTCTTATGCTTTTTAAAATTACTTTCAGATTAATCTTTTACATTCCATTTACTTAATTTTTTTTATTTACACACTTCAGTATTTAATGTTTATGCATGGTCATAAAATAACTTATTCTTACTTTAAAGATTAATAGATATTACAAGGAATTTTATATGAAAATGGATATCTTAAAAGGAATGCAGGCAAGTAGTGTTTTTTTATATTGTTTATTTATTTATACTTATTTTAATTTTGTAACTATTACTGTTTGGGTTTCTTAGATTTGTTTTAAAATAGAGCATACCAATAGTTATTTTAGGTAATTTATGATGCTGAGATAAATGGTGGTTTCAGATTATGTATATTTATTACCAGTATATATAACTATTTATAATTTCCTGCTAATATTTTATATGAATTTTAGCTATGTAGTAACAATTGTGTTGCTTTGACAAATTATTATATATTTAGCTTTAGACTGCTACATAAGTAAAAAATCTTTAATTTATTTTAAAACATAAATAGCTCTTAAATTTTTAATTTCCTTTATCTAGAGAATTAATAGTTTGAGTTATTCATTTAAAATTGGGGAAGGTCGATAGCCTTCCCCCACTCAAACAGTCATGTTTCGCATTGAAGGGCACTTACTCTATAGTTGTAAATTAAAATAGTCTTAATCCTGTGAAATTTCAAAACTTATTCGATTAGAATGCACATTACTGCAAGAAATTATTTTAAACTCCAGTCAAAGAAGTGACACAAATTTAAATGATATTCACGTTGATCTTCAAGACAAAAAAAAAAATGAATATATATAAATTTTAGATAATTTGAATTTTAAATTTGTACTAAGTATTTTTTATAGTAAGCCTTTAATGATATTCTGCATTAATACAATAATTTAATATTGCTTTCAGATGCTGGAAAGATACAAACAAGAAATGTTTGATGCATTATACAAGAGAAATAAGTTAGATCACAAACTGGTGAGTCTTTTATCAATCCTTTAATAATTCTTTTTTATGCTTAATTGATATTATTTGGTTTTCAGTGGCCTAATTTCAAGATCAAACACCAGAAGTTAAACAAGAAAAAAATTTCAAGTGAACAATTTACCAGTTATGCTAGAAAATTTATCAGAAAGAATTTTTTCTTAATCATAATTTAGAGAGGTCGAAATTCTTTTGTAAATTTCAAACTGCAGTGCGATAATAAAAATGAACATCATTACAAGAAATAAATATGAATGGTAAATATGTAGCAACAAGAATTTTAAATTTGAATAGATCTGAAAGTCTGATAGATGATAAAAAACAGATTTCGATAAATGCAAAAAAAAGCAAGATTGCTTGGAGTTTATTTATTACATACACTATGTGTTGACAACTCCTTTTAGGAGTTGTTACCAAAACAAACATAAATTACCTCATTAAGCTCCATTTTCTCATTAAAATCTATCTGTTGCTGAGGTTTATTGGCCAAATAGTAAAAAAAGCATGCAATTTTTGTAAACAGAATCTCAGATTCTTGTAAGCAGAATCTGAATTCCTGTGTGGTTTGATTCATCATTCAATAGCACCCCCTATAATGAAGATAAAAATTAAGCATGTTTTTTAAATGCTGTGTTTGGCTTCAAGGTTACTATAATTATAAAGATATTCAAACCATCAATGGAAAACTAATGTTCAAGCCATTTGCAGCAAGTTGTAAACAATAAAGGACAGGAATAAAAAAGCCCTTAACGACAGGCCTGAATAGGGATTCCTTTTCGTCCCAGTTGTATAAGGTGTGCACTTTGGACCCAAAGGTAACCAGTTCAAATCACACTGCCCCAAAAGTAGCAGCCAAAGTCATCATGCATCAACTCCCCCCTCCCATAAGCAATCAATTGCTTTCCCTACCCAGGTTCATTAGTGTTGACACAGGAATTGAATATTAGATGGCAGCACAACCCACAGATACCAGATGTGTGATCATGCATTCATTCTAAGAAGAGTCTAAGACAGCAGCGGTAAACTCACAGTCCAGCCAGTATATCAGCACACAACAATATACAATAAAATATCAAAATTTCTCCCGAAATAGGAAAAATAGTAGCAGAGAACAGTTGTCAAGTGTCAGGATGTAAACATTAAATTTTTCTCGTCTTATCTTTATTTATGTGTTACTGGAAATAAATTTAAGTTTCTATGAATATTGATTGTTTTGTGGCCCACCTAAAGTTAAACCTTGTTGATTCGGCCCAATTTAGTCCTTGAGTTTGACACCCCTGGACTAAGACTTTTACATCACAACTAATGTATCAAATGGCAACAACACACATCAACTAGACTCACCATTTCAAAAAAAGATTGCCCAAAACATCAACATAAAAATGTTCCAATGACACTTACTTAGAACACTTGACTTAGTAAAAATGCATATCAATTTCAGTAATGGCTGCAAAAACAACCTTCTCTAAGTATCACTCAGAAAGTCCTTCAACAGCAAAAGTAACTTTCTTCTCTGGGAAGGGTATGCAGCAGGCCATTCCTCTGCAAATTGCACACAACAAAGGGCAGGAACAAAAGCCTTAACAACTGGTCCGAAAAAGGATTCCATTTCATTCCAGTCATCTAAGGCAGAAGAACTTAACCCGCGGACTGGTGCCGGTCTGTGGATTAAATACCGGGACGCCTAAGGAATATTAAATTCTTTTTATCTTGTTTACTGTGGTGTATTTCTCATGGGTTTGTGCGAATTTTCATAGAAATCAATTTATTTTCACGTTAAATCACTTTACTTTATTCTGAAGGTTTATTAAAATAAAATATAAACAATTAAAGTTTCACCGTCAGCAAGCGACGATAAAATTATCCAACTTTGACTGGTCTGTGGCGACAAAAATGTTGAGGAGCACAGGTCTAAGGAAGTAACCCTCAGTCTGCGGATCAAATGGTGCCCGGCCGCCTAAGTAACATTGAACTATTGCCATTTTATTTAAAGTGGTGCATTTCTCTTGGATTTGCATAACTTTCCATGGAAATCACTCCATATTCCACATTAAATCACTTTTATTCATTTTTGGTGTAACTATATTTTATTCTGAAGGCACATTGAAATGTCACTAAATTAAAATTGCTAAATCAAAACAATCTACAACATAGACAATCAACGTGTCCCACCCTCAGCTGGCTGCGGTAAAATTATCAAATGTTGACCGGTCCAGTACGATAAAAAGGTTGCGGAGCACTGGTCTAAGGCATGCACAGAGAAGCAGTGGACTAGTAGATGGTTCAAAAATACCCCCCTCCCCCAGCCTAGGTTTTTCACATTAAAAAAATTGATATGGATCTTTTTAGATAACAAAATTTTATATGACATTTAGAACTCCCGAGATTCCCATTAAACAATTAAATACTCACGATTACAATTATATTAGATAATTTAAAAGCCAATCTCTAGAATAATATTAAGCTTAAATGCAACTAGAGTTCAAATTTTGCTTGCATATCAAATAAGTAGGAGGGGATTAAAGAATAAGAAGATAACTTCTAAAAAAATTCTATTAATAGAATCTTAAAATATTGTACAATATTTTACTGTAAAATTCAGGCAATTATGAAACTCTCCTAAGAATCATGAGAACTTATAAACAGTAAGTAATATTGAAAGTGTTTTTTAGCTTATTAGTAAAAAAGAAAGAGCCTATAAGTTTGAATACTTTTTCCATTGACTATTATATGAAACAAAGGAAAAAGAAAAGACCACAAGAAATGTATGCCTGTTTGAGAGGATAAGAATTAATTTTTTTAAGAGAGAGTTGATACCTTTAAATTGAATTGCCAAAATATATATATTTTTACAAAGAGTTTTTTTTTAAATATATATCAACTAAATTTTATTTAGTTTTTTAAAAATAAATGTACAAGAGACTTCATATTCCTACTATTTAACTTTTCTGTGCTAAATATCATAATTGGTTTTTAATACAAATTTTTCTTCCCTCATTAGGTAAAGAAGATTTTCCTTCTAGTAAAAGCTAAGGTTGCTGTAAGTAATTTCAAATATAGTTTATTTTTTTAGTAAATAAAGACATGACTGCAAAAAATTAATGGGAAATTTTGCAATTATATAAAAAGCTTTAGTGAAAGTAATAAATGCAAATACATTTTTGCCATTATAAAATATAAAAAATTTGTTAATTCTTTAAAAATTTTCATACTAAATATTTAATATTTATTCATTCCCCTGTAGAAAGAAACTGAGCAAATGGATGCTTTGGAGAGACAAGTAAGTTATTAAATAGAAATGAACAAAATATATATACTACACCAATACAGAAATATATATATATAATATTCAAAGCATTTATTTTCTTCTGTAATGAATTATTAATATATGTGCTAATTTATTCTAACTTAAATATTATAACCTGTATTTTATTCTTTTCTGTAGATGAATATGCTAACTATTGCAGGAAACGATAAATAGTAAGCTATTTTCATTAATTCATTTTTTAAAACTTTTTGAAAATGAAATAGTACTTATTATAAATATAACACCAAAGATTATTATATTCCACAAATTTTGCTTTTTTTTTGAAGAGGGATTGATAGTATCAAAGTAATGAAAATTTCTTCTTGACTAAAAATATAAAGTGCTATTAGACCCAAACAAGCAGAGATAAAATTGATACTTAAGTATTATCGAAAAAATGCCAGAACTTAAGATAATAACTCCCCCAAGTTGGCAAACCCAATTTTGCATGTGTATTATGTGCTGAATTGGCGACACTTAAGTTTGATTCTAATCAATGGCCACGGAAACAAATTAAGAACATGACGTCTAAATTTTAAATATTAAGGTTTATTTTAAAGAAAAAAACATTTAAGGAAAAACAGTTAGTATACAGTTAGCAAACACTGGGACATGACTGAACTCTGTTGTTCCCAAAGATGGAATGAATCCTTTCGGTCCCCTGTCCAGCTTGACCACATGATGAAACTTAACATTCTACATTCCAAGGGGGGAAACTACCCATCTCCTGTAGAAGGTGGTAATGGACCTTTCCACTCCTACAGGACTATGGGCTTGTTTCATAAAGTGTCCTCAATAGGGTTGCAATAATATGCAAGTACCATAAAATTAGTTTAAAAATGATTTCTTCAAACAAATTTGCTATAAAAAATTGATTGCACACTTAAAATATTTCATACATTTATTGAAAAGAAAGGATTGAATTAATATAATTTTTTATCTTTGTTTCACACCCTCCTCAATTATTCAAACATGCTTAATTTAAACCATAAAAAAGACTTATAAAAATGAATTTTTCCAACACGAACAAAGTTTAACTGCTCATTAAATGCTGTAATTCTAGATTAATATTTTGAAGATGATTCACTATGATGTGTTAAACTGACTTAATCACAAATACATTTTGTAAACAGTACTAACTCAAATCTCTAACCCCCCTCTTTTCCCCTCAATTTTAATGCCAATAAAAATTGTATGCAGCTTAGAATCGAAGGAAAACAAATTTTTTGGATGGGGCAATTAGACCATTTATAAGTTCATGTATTCATTCAAAAATTTATTATTTTAGATTATTCACCTCTTATTAGCTTTCAGTTTAAATTTATTTTAATTTAGTAAAATTGGATGTTGATAAACCATTTTATACTATTTTCCCATTTTTCACAATAACTTATTGAGAATTTTGCATGCTGCTTAGATTCAAATAAATACAGCATTTCTGTTAAATGAAAAATTATACTTATTGCAGTTACAGGCACCATGAAGCTAATCACACAACAAAATGTAGAATGCCAAAATCAAATGATCATTGTATGAATAGTGAATGTACCTTACCCAATAATCTTGCTAATTGTAAAGTGGCAACATTGTAAAAAAGCAGCCACTAAATTCTGCTCCTTGAAAATTTTTTAAAAGATAAATATTTACATTGCAAAAATTTCTTTCTTTTAAACAAAAAAATGTAATCTTTTCTGTAAATGGTAATGTTTTAGCAATATGAAAAAAATGGAACATTTTTAAATTGCAAATCATAGAAATGTTTATTTATAATTGTTAAATGTTCAAATTAAAATCATACATATTTTTTAAAAAATTGACCACACAGATTTTCTTATTAGCTAGTAGGTTTGGTTGGTTAGGCACTAGCCAAGATTGGCTAAATCTGCAAATTCAACCCTGACCCAAGTTGGTGGATTTTTTTATGATGTAAAAAAAATGGCAGCATACATGTTGTATGACAAAGTGGCATGTTAAAGATCACTAGAGTGCTCTTGGCAAAATTGAAACAAGAACAATTTTTGCATCATCAAAGCTCATGTGCCTCCTTTGGGAGAGGAAACTGGGTATCAGAACTGCATTGTGACAATTGGTATATACCTATATGATGCCACACTAAAAAGTCATACCAGCTTACAGGAAATGTACTGGGTCTGTTATGGCAATGCAGCCCCATTTAAAAAAATAATTTATTACTACTACATATTTTTGTATTTCTATGTCTTTAATTCTTAAAAATGAAAAACTGGGACTTTTTCAAAAGAAAAGTGAGAACAATGCTAGCCAAACTCTACAATTGTAACAATATCTATCAAAAAAGTGGGAAGGAAACAAATATATCTTTTAAATTCTGCATTTACAAAAATCTACATAGAATCTACATACAATAATTAAAACAAATTTTTGTATGAAAATAAATGATACTTTAATATTAGCATCACTATGCTCAAATTGGCACCATGAAAATCGTGCCATTGTCCACCAAAATCTGACTGATAAGTTCTTCTATTTTCATATAAAACCCGTTAGAATCTGTTTCAATATCAAGGTGCCAATTTAGTTACGCTGACACTAATACCACATACACTTACAAATAAATTAGTGTATAATTTTTAACCTTCCTTTTATATCCCTTACTGACTATTCAAATATGCTTAGTTTGAATCGTAAAATGTTTTTAAAATATGTATGATTCAGCTCATTAGGAGTTTCATTTTTTCAAGAGTTCATTATAAGCATTAAAAAAGTTAAATAAGTTTAACTGGGACTAATAAGAAAAGTTCCCACAAGCAAAATTCAACTATATGTATAAAGTATATATGTACTGTTGTGTTAAATGAGTTTGTAAATTTTATTTTCTTACACATGCAAAAATTTACTTGTTCTCCCAAGTCCAGTTTCCTTATTTAGTCCAGTTTTTAAGATATTAATTATGTTTTATAAAATATCTTGCAATAGGTTACATCCTCAGAGATGAAAAAATTCTGATTTTATACAGTACTTTTTATATATTCTTATACTTTTTAAATTTTTATTTTTAAGGAGAGAAGCAAGAAAATGTATGAGGGATACATTATGTGGATACGTTTTTAATGAAACATAATGTATATACACACACACAGTTTTAATTGCAATTACTACTGTACCTGAATAAATTTTTTTAGAAAAATATACTGATCGAATTTTTTCTGTTCTTGATACTGCATAAATTAATCTATGTATCATTGTAAGTAGTATACAATCACTTATTTGTGTTATCTTGCTCAATCATATATTATCAATATGTACGAATGTCAATCCCTCACATTTCCTAAGCAAATATTTTAAAGATCTTTCTCTTTTCAAGTTACTGATGGTGAATATCAGTTGTACTTTCACATTTTACATACTTTTAGTATCAAATCTTTGCTTTTCCAATAACAAAGAAAGTATATGCTTCAAATAGGCTGGCAAAACAATGCTACTAGCCATGAACTGTTAGAATATGGAATACTTTGTAGAATGATTCCAAATATGATAAGAGTACTAAAACAACTAATTCTTATCAAATTCAGGGGATATTATTATCACCAATTATAAAAAACTACAAAAAATTTTAGTTTAAAAAAGTGAATCTAAATGTGGTGTGTGGTAATGAAAAATGATTGGAATGTCCTGAAAAGTGAGAAACTTATTTTAAAATAAAATAAAAAAATACTAACAGCTTAATAAAGAATAGAAAAAAAAGAGCATAAAATAAGTTTAAAATAACATCAAATTGAAGGAGATAACATAAACAACTGGGTTCAAGTGTATCATCATGATATTTAAATAAAAATTGCCAAGAAAAATAGCCATATTCAAAAGGTTCCCCCTCCCCTGTACTACACTTAAGCTGCATGGGTTATCTCAAACATATTTTCATTGAATTTTAACTAGATCTCTTATTACTGTCTTTACATCCATATTACTGACTAATATTTTCAATAAATAATATTTCAATTGCACTTCAAATTAACAATTACAATAATGCAGATGACAAAAAGTGATCAAATAACTATTTTAACGACTGGATGAGTAGGGTTATCAGGCATATTAAAACAGGAGAGGTTCGATATCAATAACAGCAATTCAATTCAAATAAATATTCAAAAATCAAAATAAACACATTTTATAAATGTACAGTCATGATTTGAATTACAAGTTTTGGTACAATTCACAAATATACTCATAATTTTTCCAACCCCCCAAGAAATACTGTGGAAAGCCTGATCCCAGTATATACCTGATTTCAATATACACAAGAAAACTTAGTGATCAATAATATAACTTATTCTTTTGAAAAAAGGTCTAAGTTCAGGACTACACAACAATCTAAGGATTATAGAACATGTTGAATTTACTCTACTAATTAATTCGGTAGAAGCATATCTGAAATATCTTTTTATGGAATTTTAACTAGATCTTATTTTGTCTTTAACTCATATTACTCACTAATGTTTTCAATGAATCCTATTTCAATTGCACTGCAAATTAACATTTACTATAATGCAGATGACAAAAAGTGATTAAAAATCATTTTAAAACATAAGGAGTAGGGTTAACAGCCTTTGAAACTCGATGAGTAGGGTTATGAGGCATATCGAAAACGGAGAGATTCGATATCAGTAACGGTAATTCAATTCAAATAAATATTCAAAAATCAAAATAAACACGTTGTATAAGCGTGCAGTCAGAATTTGAATTACGAGTTTTCATATAATTCACAAATATACTCATAGATTTTTTTTCTCTCGAGAGGTACTGTCAAAAACATGATACTTTTCCTAGTTTTAAGGCAAAAGGAAACCTACCTTTCTTCCTGCTTTTGATTTCAGATGCCTTACGCCAGATGAAACCTATAGAGAAATATGAATCAATTAGAACTTAACACGTTGTCACTGCTTTAAAGATCAGTTCAGTCACATCACCGATATCTAGAAGGTGCAGGTACTATTCCTGAAGGTCTACTCTTGCTTAACAGCTCACATGCTCCTGGCGCCATCTATTGCAAAAAAAGAAGAAATTAGTGACTAAAGGCTCCTTCACACCAAGGCGTACAAACGTCGAGTGTCTAGCGTCTAGCCAATCAGAGACTTTATCTCGGGCGAGACACGGTCTCTGATTGGCTCGACGCTGACAGCTTTGGTGTGAATTCAGGTTAACAATGGATACAGTTTTTCTCTTGCAGCTGACGCACATGGATGTTACATGGCAATATTCAAAACTAGCTGCTGCCAGATGAAAAAGAAGTGCACCGTAGCTTTCTTTTCTTTAGTCGCCAAAGAAAACACGAAGTTGCAGATGTTTCCCTCTCGAAACCACACTGAATAGTACGAGAGCTAGGCAACGTCAGAAAAACAAGAATTTTAGAAAAGCTGATTTTTTATTAATATTTCTCTCTCTATGACTTTTCGAACATCGTGCGGGTCATCTGGCTGCCGGTAAACGTTGCGTTTATTAATGCGCATCATACCTTTACAGGTAAAAATATTGATTTTTTAAAAATAATTTTAGAAAGAAAGTTTTTTTCCCTCCAAATTTAAAATGTTATTAACAACATGAATTTATTAATGCCAGACATTTTTATTGTTGAAAATAATGTGCCAGATGCCATTTTGTATAAAAAAAAACATTAATTTCAGACCATTTTAGAATGTCTGTAATTTTAATATTATTTTATTTATTCATAAATAAGTACAAATTTTAATTGCCAGACATTAATTCGGTTGTTTACTTAACAGCCAGACCGATTTATACCGCGGTATTATGCCTGTCGTTAGAAAGAGACAGTGGCAAAGTAGGTAGGCGGAAGAGTGACAGGAATACTTTACACTATTTAAAGTATTCGAAACAACTTTTTTAAAATTTTTATGTCTTCGAGGATGAATATAATAAAAAATTAATATTTAAATTCTAATTAAAATAATACTAAATACTTAATTAAAGTATTTATAGCAAAAGGAAAATATCGTTTTTTTAAATATATAAATTTCGTTGTAACGGAATAAAAGGATTTTATAAAAAAATAAAGTAAAAATTGCCATTGATACAATAACAACATTCTCACTTATATATATATATATATATATATATATATATATATATATATATATATATATATATATATATATATATATATATATATATATATAAATGTTTAGACGGTCAAAATAATTTTTCCATGAAACATGTATTTCATTCCGTAAAAGAGTCACAAAAAAACTGATGCATCTTCATAGTCGTCATCATCGTCACTACTCCCATTATTATCAATATCATCATAATCATTATCTTGAGTTGTGCTTTGGCTTTATTGTAGTGTTGATTCTGGAGCAAAATAAAATCATTATTAGGTTATCATGGTCTAAATAATAATTTACTCTTTCGATTTATCATATTCTAAATAATACTTTACTTTTTATGACTGTCAGCAACTGATGATGGAAACTGCTCCCCAGCAAACCAAATGAAATCGTATTTATCATCATTGATGATCCACCCGGAAGCTAGGGGGCTGCGGTAGCCCAGTGGTTAAGGTATCCAACCATGGCAGGCATGTCATGAGTTCGATCCCAGTACCACTAAAGACCCGCCGTGTAGGGCAGCGATGCACGTTAAATCTGTCGAGAGCTGAAACGTCCTCCCGTTGGTGTGGTGTGGTAGTTAGGAGAGGGGGGTGCCAGCTCAGGTGTCGTCCACGTCACTTGACCATGGTTCAAAATTACGTGGTCCGTCGCCAAAAGCCCTCGTGTAGCTGAACAGTGCGACGTTAATATTAACTCACTCACCCACCCGGAAGCTAAC
The DNA here is from genome assembly GCA_019973935.1 of Trichonephila clavipes. Taxonomy (NCBI): domain Eukaryota; kingdom Metazoa; phylum Arthropoda; class Arachnida; order Araneae; family Nephilidae; genus Trichonephila; species Trichonephila clavipes. Next base: position 51,176 of record BMAU01000332.1, on the reverse strand, counting down.
GGCGATAAAGATGATGAATTTTTTTAAATGAGCATTTCTCCAAACCTTTGTCACCTACCGCACTCTCAATAAATGCTGATATAATTTAGCTTTACATGGTGATAAACTCGATGAATCGAAACTTCGACATTTCTTTTCAAAATTATCATCGAGTGTTTTCGATTGATAGGTTTTGGAAAATAGATAGAAGCGAACATCATTAACATTTGAAGAGTTAGGCACTCTCTCCATACATGTGACATATAAATTTTTCCAAAGTGGCAAATGTACGTTCAAGTTAATCTTCATCGTCATGATGATGATCTTTTGACATGCTAACTGATACTCGATAGATTTTTCGAGCAGCTTGAAGGGTCTTAGTTTACCTTTCCGAAAAAATGCTGGGGTATAATCGCACCCTGTTTTTGCGTGGAAACATGATAGAGCTTTCGATAAAGAAATACCAAGATCTTGATATAAATCATTGATGCTTATTAGACGTTCATGGTTTCATACACCCCATTGGATCCAAAGCTTCAAAGATGTGTGACGTCTTACGCGTCTTTTATTTAACAAGTCCTTTGGGTTCTTTGGGCCAGAATTAATGGCAACTCTTTTCCAACCAAATCCAAGAAACGGGAAGTGAAGAGATGCAAATAATATAGGATAAATATAGGATCTTAGAGTAAGCGTAATGGCAATGTAAAGGAATGTTAGACAATTGACGTGCATTGTGGCAGTTGATGATTTTATAAAGGGTGTTTTTTTTAGAGGTATAGAACTTTAAATTGCAATAAAGCAACGATGTATTATTCGATTGACATGAATTTTTTTTATTCGAAAGATAATCTTGTGGCATTACATTTTAAATATGATTTCTGGCATATGATTGCCACGGCTGGCTCGGATGTAGTCCAATCTGGACGTCCAATTTTCGATGACTTTTTCCAACATTTGTGGCCGTATATCGGCAATAACACGGCGAATGTTGTCTTCCAAATGGTCAAGCGTTTGTGGCTTATCCGCATAGACCAATGACTTTACATAGCCCCACAAAAAATAGTCTAGCGGTGTTAAATCACAAGATCTTGGAGGCCAATTCACAGGTCCAAAACGTGAAATTAGGCGGTCACCAAACGAGTCTTTCAATAAATCGATTGTGGCACGAGCTGTGTGACATGTTGCGCCGTCTTGTTGGAACCACAGCTCCTGGACATCATGATTGTTCAATTCAGGAATGGAAGAGTTAGTAATCATGGCTCTCTACCAATCACCATTGACTGTAACGTTGTGGCCTTCATCGTTTTTAAAGAAGGATGGACCAATGATTCCACCAGCCCATAAAGCGCACCAAACAGTCAGTTTTTCTGGATGTAACGGTGTTTCGCAATACACTTGTGGATTAGCTTCACTCCAAATGCGACAGTTTTGTTTGTTGACGTAGCCATTCAACCAGAAATGCGCTTCATCTCTAAACAAAATTCGCTTATGAAAATCTTGAACAACGGCAATCTCGTTTTGGGCCCATTCGACGAATCTACGCCTTGCTTGATCACACCGGGTGGGCAAAAAGTCCGTAAAAATTTTAAAAATTCATAAAATCCGGAGAAATGAACGAAAAAAAATTGTTTGCAGGATTAGCATTAGTATGTCACGGGATTTGTTTTAAGCTAGAAAAAAAATAATTCGAAAATTATCCGGTAGGTGGCGCTATTACAAGAGTCTGTGGTGGAAATATGCAAATTAGACGGCTATAAAAACCTTTGCTCTCAATGAATCCACATTCATTTCACCATTACAAACAGTGAATGTGAACAAGGATGCTCAGTGCGCCGGATAACGCTTTGTTGGTGAAGTTATTTTACATGAACGAGGAATCAGCGACCATTGCCTTGCGTAAATTCAGAGTTCAGAAAAATGTGAAGAGTGGAAAAGGCCCTTTAACACCTGCAGGTCTCTTAAAGCTTGTTAAACGTTTTGAGGAAACTAGAAAGTTGGAGGATCGAGCACGAGCCGGATGACCATGCTTGAAAGAAGCACGTGCACCCTGCATTGCTGTCGAAATGGAAGCGATTGCGTCCGTAGCAGCTTCAGGGACCAGCAGTGCTCGTGAAGCTGCCAGACGATTGGGCTTACCACCATCATCTGTCCGCAATATTCTTCGTCGAGTCCTCCAGCTGTACCAAATTGCAATCGTGCCATGAACTTTTGCCAGCAGATACCGCACAGAGGGAAGCATTTGCGAAGTGGGCCTTCTCTAAAATGGAACAGGATCCCACTTGGGTTTTTAACATCTTGTGGACAGATGAAGCTCATTTCTCGCTTCATGGTGACGTTAACAACCATAACTGTCGCATTTGGGTGACCTCTAATCCACGTGAGTACACACAGAAGCCATTGCATTCCCCAAAAGTGACAGCATGGTGTGGTTTCACGGGTTCATTTATCATAGGACCCTTCTTTGAAACGCAGTGCCCAGTAAATGGATGGATAACGGAAACGGTAAATGCTCAGCGTTATCTAACGCTTCTGCGGGAGACTGTCGTGCCATGTTTAATTCAACGAGGTCAGATTTCGAATGTTACGTTCATGCAGGATGGAGCAACCAGTCACACTGCTAAACCGGTTAAGGCATTCCTGATACAGACGTTCGGGGAAGACAGAATCGTTAGCAGGCGCTGCAGGTACCCATGGCCTCCTCGGTCTCCAGATTTAACACCGGCAGACTTATGGTTGTGGGGATATTTGAAATCTCGCGTGTATCTATCCGGTCCATCAAGTCTATCGGAACTGAAAGACGCGATCCGCTGAGAAGTATCCTCCATGCATCCGGACATGTTGCACTCTGCCGTTGCTGGATTTGTCACTCGTCTGGAATGTCTTCTCCCCTGTGGTGGTGGTCATGTGGAACATATTCTGGTGTAATAAAGTTGTGAAAGTTTTCTGTTCATTATTTATGCATTGTTTCTTTGATTTGCGTACATCAGTGCCACCTACCGGATGTTCTTCGAATTATTTTTTTTCTAGCTTAAAAAAAATCCCGTGACATACTAATGTTGATCCTGCAAACAGTTTTTTTCCGTTCATTTCTTTGGATTTTATGAATTTTTAAAATTTTTACGGACTTTTTGCCCACCCGGTATTTAAAATGTAATGCCACAAGATTATCTTTCGAATAAAAAAAAATTCATGTCAATCGAATAATACATCGTTGTTTTATTGCAATTTAAAGTTCTATACCTCTAAAAAAACACCCTTTAGAAGTTCGTCGTTCAAGATTTAAGTTCTACGTGTCGTGGATAAACATATTGGTGATCGATTAGAAGTTAAAAGGCAAGCTACATACCATTGTAGAATAAGACAAGTTTATTACAGAATAATATAAGGTAGGATTGTTTACTTATTAGCATATATGAAGATTAGGCGTTTTGATTATTGAGATTGGTCTGAATTATATTGCGTATTGCGTCATCGTAGATTCTCTCATATTAATTATTATAATTTAATTTGTTAAAGGTTTAAGTTTAATATCTTAATAAAGTCATATTAAGATAATGCTTGATTCTAGTTCTTACAAAAACCCTACACCTCTGGCTCACGCTGATACTTCGAGGGATGTACTTCCAAGGGGAGGTACATCACAATGGCACCCAACTAGGTTTAATCTATATGACCCCGAGATGAGAAACGCGAGAGGATTTAATGTTTGGCCAGAAGAATATTTTTCTGGGTCGGAGAACGTCACCGAATTTTTAGAGGGGGTATAGATAACCAAATTAAATTACTTGAAATACCCAGTGACTTATCGTGTGCTTATTTAAAAGGTCATCTCATGGGTAGAGCCCTGGATTGGTACCAAATATTCGGATCGACGTTAGTGCAAAATACCGCCACGGACTTCGCACAGCTGAAAGCAGCATTGTCGAAAGCATTCCCTGACATCCAAAATAGGAAGGATTTAGAGACCCGTTTTCACGCGTCTCAGCAAAGACAGAACCAGGAGCCGACAGATTTTGTTTACGATTTGCTTAAACTACATAAGAAATTAGAACTGGGGATGTCTGAGAAAGCCCTTGTAGATCATAATTTCGTTAGACTTGAGCCGCAAGTGCAGGACTATGTGGAGGTGCGTAATCCACAAACCGCGATCCAATTATTAGAAGTGTTAGCTAAGTTTGAGGAAAGATATTCGTGCAAAGCAACATTGGGTTCGAGAAATAGTAATAACGTGGAAGGACGAAGTTGGAATGAGCGTAAGATGTCTAACGTTCGTAATAATCGAGGAAATTGGAGAAATTCTGAAGTGGTACATAGACCAAATAATGGTAGAAATGATTATAGGGGTAGCCATCAGAACAACCGTCAAGGAAATCAGTGGTTCGAGGGCAGGAATAGGTTTCAAAACGATGATCGCAGATTTAACGATACGGGATATCAATTTAGAAATCGAGGTCAAAATGACGATTTTAGTAGAGGGGACTAAAGAAATAGGGGTTCGAGTGAAAATTTTAGTAGGGGCAGTAGAAAGCAAATGGGAAGTTTAAATGTTTTGAAAGTGAATAATATTAAAGGTGATCAGACGCAGTCGAAAAATCAGTCACCGATTAAACTTTCAGCAATATGTATGTCTCCGGTAGAGCTTCCGTATGTTCCTATTTTATTAGACGAAACTTTTACGAAAGCGTTATGGGACACTGGAGCGGAGAAGTCATTTATATCGGAATAGACATACGAAAAATATTTTTTTTTTATGAACAAGCAAAGAAATCGAGTACTAAGGTGATCACGGCGCAAGGAGCTAAATGTCGAAATATCGGAGTTATGGAACTAAATATTCGAATACGGGGTTTCGAAAAGCCTTGGTTGTTCTATGTGTTGGCAGATTTTGAATACCCATGCATTCAGAGAATAGACTTCATAGGTGGATCAAAGATCACACACACACACACACACACACATTTTAGACATTGATCGGAAAGCGTTGGCGATTTAAGAATCACAGGTTGAAGATATTAAGGTAGATGATGAGAATTTGCGCGTTGATTTGTCAGAAACGAAGTTAAATGTTGTGGCTGATGTTTTAGATAATAATACAATTGAAAGTATAATAAGAGAGAAAGTTAAATGTGCAATAATCAGAGATTTGGTACTTTCGTCACGAGATCAGTTAATAGAAGAACAAAAAACAGACCCAGAGTTAGGTCATATCTATAGATATCTAGAAAACCCAGAAGATAGCTCGGTTAATGCGGCAATATGTGAGAGTTGGTCTCGCGATTTTAGGCTAGTAGAAGGCTTGTTATTTTATGCGAAATATGCAACGTCATTAGGAGAGAGAAAAGCGAGTATATATTCCAAAATCTTTAAGGAATGAGATTATGAGATAATTTCATGACAAGCCATTAGCAGGTCATTCCGGACGTTTTAAAACTTATCATAAAATAAGGGATGTTTGTTATTTCCCGTATGTGACAAAATTTATTTATCAATATGTCTCTACATGCCATATGTGCCAAATTAATAATTATAAAAACGCGTTACCAGCAGGTCGGTTAATACCAATTGTATCAAATTATCCAAATGAAATAGTTACATTAGATTTGTTAGGTCCGTGTCCCGTGTCGAGAGTAAGACGCAACCGATATGTATTAGTAATTACGGATCATTTCAGCAAGTGGGCTGAAATCATACCCCTTAAAAAAGCCTCTGCTCGAGTTATAGCAGATAATTTTTTTGATAATTATATATCGCGTTTTGGAGCTCCAATAAAATTAATTAGTGATAACGGTCTCCAATTTATTTCCGATATTTTTGAGAATTTAAGTGAAAGATTAGGCATAAGGCATGTGAAGACTGTTGTTTATAGACCTCAAGCAAATAGAACAAAACACGTAAATCACGATCTGGTGCAAATGATTGCAAATTATGTCAATGACCAACATAACACATGGGACCAATTCTTACGTGAGTTTGCTTATGCTATTCGTACGGCTGTAAACGAAACAACGGGGAAAACCCCTGCGGAATTATTCTTAGGTAGAAAATTAATTACGCCTTTTCAGGAATTAGTGATGGTATCAGACGGAACGGAATTTGTAGTAGGAGATATTGGGAGATTGTTTGAAGAGGCTAGACGAAACACAGAAACTAAACAGGAAAAATGGAAGAAATATTATAATAGACGTAGGTGTGATGTGCAAATTAAGATGAATGATTGGGTTTTTTGGTAGCAACACATCCTTTAAGTTCAGCAACAAGAAAAGTAGGTAGTAGCTAAATTTAAACCAAAATTTGAAGGTCCGTATAAAGTATTAGATGTTAAGAACAACAACGTAGTGATATGGTAAGCGGGGAAAAGGTTAACGATTAATGTAGATCAGGTTCGAATATATCGTCATAGGAAATGTGACGAGACGGAGATAGGAACTGGTAGTTCGGATAAAGGTAGTTTGCGCGATTAATCAAGTGATTTTGACAGAGTACAACGGAGATCAAATGACTCGCGAGATGGTAAAAAGAAATGGTCAGAAGTAAAGCGTGAGTTGGAGGAAAAAGGGTTAAGTTTTAAAAATAATCAGGGAGAGAAACACACAAATAAGACCAAAAAGCGCGAACCACCTATCAGATCAATACCTAGTTCTTGGTCTGAGAAAGATAGAATGATTAAAAAAAAGAGTAAAAATGAACGATTAAGGTATAAAAGACCACATGAATCTAGGTCGGGAGGACCAGAAAAGAAGGTTCAGAAGGGATCAGAGCATAGAGTGAATAAAAGGGCTTTCCCGTCTAATTACAGAACTAATCATAGTCTGACAAAATTTAGAAAGAAAAGTCGAAGGGAGGAGACAGTGACGCCCACCACAAGCGGCTACAACCTTAGACCACGAATTGGAAAAAGAGAAGAGTCCCGACCGACCATAGAGAGGAAGACACAACAAGGAGGTTCAGTTCGATCCAGAAAAGGCAGAGAAAGGAACGATAGTTCATACATCGAGGAGCGAACAAAATCAAGCAACAAGAATGTCAGACGAGGAGGTGATCAACAACGGCAAGACCAGGAAAGGAGAGGAACGTGTACAAAGAAATCCTTGTCACTGGAGGTCTTGGTAGGAAACGCCAACTACAAGTCATAAGAACCAGGTTGTGTATCGTTTCTTATTATATTCTTTCGAACAAGTGGTCGGAAGAATTTTTGCAATAAAGCCAAGTCACGGTCGTATAATTAAAATTTTAGAAGCCAAGCAAAAATGGACACTACAATGAGTGTTTTTCTAGAAAAGAAAAAAGCTTTTGTCTTGTAAATTTTTTGTATAAATCTGGAGAAAACAACTGTACAAATGCATTTGTTTACTTCTGTTATGACTTCGCTGGGATGCGACAATTCCTTTGGTTGTTTGTTTTGTTTATTGAAAAATGTTTGTAATTGTATAGTGTATATATATGTGTTGTTATATTGTTTCATATTAAGGAACATCTGGTTTTGGGAAACGCGGCGTAGATAACATACTAGCATAACGTTTAACCAGCGCTGCGCGATTTGTGGGGAAGTTTTTGAAAGAACCAGAGGAAAAATATGTATATAAATTAGTTACAATTTAAGAGTGATATGTTCTGTATAAAAATTGTGAAATGTAATCATAATGTGTAAAAAAATTTTTTTCAAAGCACTTAAGAGATTTTTGTTTCAGGGTAACAGAGCCTGAAGTCTATAAGAAATTAACCTATACAAAGAACGGAGCTAAAGAGAAGATGTAAAGAAGAAAAAAATTGTCAGAATTTAAGTAAACATTTAGGTAGAATTAAGTTAGTTAAGAGACGTGTGGGCCTCGTTTTTTCTACCATTTAAGTCATATATGGTTTTTCCCCGGCTCTGCTACCCAGATGGAACACGTCTATTTATTCTGTACATGTGAGAATCTACCGTGATTAAAATGCATGACTTTGAATGTTAGTCTATTTAATTAAGTAAAATTTATTGAAGCTGTGGAAATTCAAATTAAGGAGAAATATTAAAAATAAAACTTAAGATGAATAGTAAAAATTAAAATTTAAGTGAAGCATTAGAAATTAACGCGGTTAGAATAAAATTTAGGCACTTAAATTCTTAAGGGCCATTAAGACCCTCGAATAAATCACATTTTGTTTCTTGGAGGGATTGTGACGTCTTACGCGTCTTTTCTTTAACAAGTCCTTTGGGTTCTTTGGGCCAGAATTAATGGCAACTCTTTTCCAACCAAATCCAAGAAACGAGAAGTGAAGAGATGCAAATAATATAGGATAAATATAGAATCTTAAAGTAAGCGTAATGGCAATGTAATGGAATGTTAGACAATTGACTTGCGTTGTGGCAGTTGATGATTATAGAAGTTCGTCGTTCAATTTAAGTTCTACGTGTCGTGGATAAACATATTGGTGATCGATTAGAAGTTAAAAGGTATGCTGCATACCATTGTAGATAAAGACAAGTTTATTACAGAATAATATAAGGTAGGATTGTTTACTTATTATTATATTTGAAGATTAGGCGGTTCGATTATTGAGATAGGTCTGAATTATATTGTGTGTTGCGTATTGTGTCATCGTAGATTCTCTCATTAATTATTAATATTATATTTGTTCAAAAAGTTTAAGTTGAATATCTTAATAAAGTCATATTAAGATAATGTTTGATTCTAGTTCTTTCGTTAACCCTACACCTCTAGCTCACCTCTGCTTCGAGGGATGTACTCCCAAGGGAAGGTACATCACAGATGCATTCAGATGATCCAAATTGCCAAGAAGTATAATCAGAGCATCGGAGTCTGAGCAGTGTACAACAACTTGAGCGTCAACGCTTATCTGGAAAATATGATATATAATTCGATTATCAGCTTCTTCATATTCTTCACATGATAATGATTCTTCAATACTTCTAAGAACTTAGTTATTTGCAACGCGATACGAATAACACTTATCGAAGCTTAGATAAATAGTTTTATTCCCAATAAAAAGATACATGTTATAGTTAGCCCAATGATCAATAAAAAATTTTCGAGAGCTTCCTTGAACTGAGTATTTTTGAGTTCACCAGCAAAATTATGATGCCGAATTTGATTAGGTCCGATGGAAACTGTACTGGTTGTTTCGTTGTGACGTAAACGCTCACAATTTTTTATAGAAGGTGTGAAATACTGATCAAATACAATATCAATGCGAGGTGATTTAAACTGTTAAATCATTTTAAGGAATTTTTTTGATATGCCATCGAAAGTTTGGGCTACTTCTTTCATGATGTGTAACATGAAGAAACCGTCTAAAATACTAATATCAAATAATAAAGATTGCTGATTGAGATCTTGCTAACTTTTTCTCAAAAACTAATTAATTGTGCTTTATCTGTTTTACAAATACTACCGTCTGCGTGACACATAGATGTTGTTATTGGCGTTAGTGGAAATCGTAGTACTTTTTCAATATCGACTTTGTTGGTCATAGATATACCTAAGAGTCGACCAAACAGATCTCGTTGCATTCTTAGCTCAATAACTGTGTTACTAAGAGTTACTTTTCTTCTTTGGAGCACCAGCAAAATTAAGCACTTGATTTTTTTTATTGGCTTATAAAATCTATCCTGATCTTCAGCACATTCAGTAATAAACTGTTTCCGTAAATCTTCACCATTTTTCTCAATGTTCAGCAAAAAGTTCGCTACATTTTCAGGTACAGGCTTGGCAGTTGCAATATTATATAAACTATATTTGTCTAAACTTTCATTGAATGGATTAATATTCTTTTCAAAAATTTCAATGAAATAAGCGATTTTTGTGTGACATAAATTTTGATTCTATTTGGTTGCAAATCCGCAGACACGTCTTGTAATTGCTTCAATCCACAAACATCGAGAACGTGAGAGATTATAGCAGCTAGCTCTAATACTGTGATTTATGGTCCAACATTGACGGGCAGCTAAGGAATTAGTAAAATGTGCAATACCACTTAGGCGTCTAGACGCTTCAGCATTGATAGTCTGCACAAATGTAAGATCAATTGGTATCCTCGAGAATGGTTTGTCGGTTCTTTTTATTCCAAAACATCCATTAATGAAATCATTTATTAGTCCAGGGTGTGTTTCATCTACTTTATTTAGATTGTCTAAATATTTAACACACCATCGAGCATAATTCGGTTGATTTACTGCGAAAAATAAATTGGTTATTTTTAGAATAACATATTTGAAATTTGGATCGAGTTTGAGAGAAATATTTTTTCTTTGTTACAAAATTTTTTATATATTTTCTGAAATATTATTGGGTGGGAATTTGGTATTTCATCCAGTCATTGTAAAGATGCTTCAAAAATGCATCGCACGTATAAATTTGCCTTCAAGGAACATTCTCAAAAGCGGTTGAGCCGTACTTTTCTGAAATCATTTCCCCCTTTTAAGAGGTCTCAGGAGTGATAAATTTTTTTAGAGGTCTGAAAACATAAACAATTTTCAAACAGGTATAATTCTTTTAAATTTAAATTAAATTATTCGAATCTTTTACATATTATTTATAAAAGAATGGGGCTTCAGAAAAGTATAAAATGTTTAACATCTTGAAAGATAATTAGGGACGGTGGAAGCCACACAGCAGGACACTGATAGGAAGTTTTATGGCTCGCAGGGAACCCCGTGTTTTGACACTGGAGCAATCGTAAAAAATCGAGGAAGTGTTTGTTAGCTTGTATTTTAAAAGTTTTGAAAAGTCCCAACACATAAGTAAAATATGTTATAATTCCCTTTTGGTTTCATATTAATTTGAAACTGTAACAAGTTGGGCGTGTCAGGGCAATCTGCTATTTTATATAGTTAGACAAATTATCTTTTTTAAAGTATATTCTTTCGCTTCATTTTTCTTATCTTAATCAATGCTTTCAGTTTTTGAAACATGATTATTTCATTATAAGATGTAAAAAAAAATTAATAAAACACCAAACACTTTAAAATTTGAAACCTTTTAAACTTTCCAACCACTAAAAATGAATAAATTTAAACTTCATCAAATAATTTGAAACATTTTCTTACACTTTGATAAAAATAACGAGAAAAAAAACTAATTCATATCTATTAGGTTTTTTTTAGATTTCAAAGCCAGGTGTTCAGGGAAGTTTACGTACAGTACCTAGTTATATATTGTTAAAATACACCGAAGTATATTTGAATTTTAAGTGCTTGAACTTCAGTTTACATCAAAGAGAACATGAATGAAGATTTTCCCACATTTTTTTTATAACTTGAATGTTTGAATATAAATGGTAATCAAAAATATACGGAAACATTTACAGTAGACATTTATGCATATAAATAAACATAAAGATCAATTTTAAATTCGAGCTATTCCAAAACATTTGAATTATTATTCAAAAATATACATTTATGCAAAATACCTCAACTTTTATCTTTTTTTAAAGGCTAACTGAATAAGTAATTAAAATCTGGATATTTTTGAAATCGCGACCGTATAAAGCTAGAAATTCTATGTTAGAAATTTCATTTGAAATTTCGAAAAAAAAATGTATCGAGCAGTTAAAAATTATTTACTATAAGTTTTACCAATTCTTTGAGTCTAATATAAATTTCAAATTTTATTATATAGCTTCTTTATAGTATTTTTTAATATATTTCGAAAATTTCATACAATTCGATTGAAAACTGCATGTTAAGAGCAAAAAATATACTAAAAAAATTGATGAATATACAATAAATTTTTACATAGAAGCAAAACTGAGAAGCTAAACCGTAGGAATAAAAAAATATGAGTATATCTGAAGTAGTTTTCGAAATATTTATTTTAAAGTTCAGAAAATTTGTGTGCGTTATGTTATACTTAATATTAATTAAATGGTTAAAATAATATGTTAATATTAGCCATGTAATCGTTTGACGACGCATTCATATACTAATAAAAACTATAATGGTCATTGACACGAATGTCAAGAATTTTATGTAATTTTTAATTCAGACATTAAGATATTTATGTAGAAAATATAAAACGACCATCTAAAATACATGAAAAATGCAGTCTGCAATAAAATGATCTTGAAAAACAAAATACGGCATTTTCACTTACTATGGCAAAGCCGGTTTAGGCAGGTGCCATCTGGGAAAACAGAGAGAGAACCGCGGTTTTGATGGATGCCGCTCTAGCTTTTAATGTTCTCAGGGAAAAAATATAAAAATTACAAATGCAAAAATAAGTCTTGTAATTTTCCATACATTTTTATAACAATGAATTGTCGAATTGGCTTCCAATACATTGTTGAGTTTGACAATATCTAAGGTAACCAACCCTACTTTAGATAGATTTGTACTACTTTTTCGTAACCGTATTCCTTTTAAAATTAATTCGTGCAGCCGAAATACACCTTTTGCACTCTTAAAAATTTATGTAAACTATAACGGTTAATTTTAATTTATGCAACTTGTGAAATGTTCATAATTAACCATTCCCGTCTAAACAGTTTACATGAAAAAAAAGTTTGGACTCCCTCATTTATTAGGGAATTATATAAGATTTCAACATTAAGTTTTATTTTTCATCGAATAGAGTCGAGTGGTAGTGTATCGTGCTTCCACACCACAGGTCTGGGTTCTATTAACGGGCGGGGCAAGGTCAACTCTGCCTTTCATCCCCGTTGCATTGGGTCGATAAATGAGTACCAAGCTTGCTTGGGGTCTTAAACACTGAAGGTCTCTCTTCAGACAGACCACCAAATCGGGAGATCTGTTCATGCACCTCAGCGCCCAATGGTCACGTATATTGGGATGGGCATAGTAGTTCCTGGCCCTCATGGGTTGTTGTGCCACTGAGTTTGAGTTTTAAGTTTGAGGATTGCCTCACTTTGGGGATACCCCTTAGATAACCATATATTTCCACTCATTTGCAAATTAAACATTTTTCTTTCAATTACGTTTATTTTAGAAGGAATTTTGATTTTTCAAATGTATTTGCTTAATAACATGTATATTTGTGTATTATATTAAAATTTTGATCTATCCAAAATTACTTGTTTTTTCCTCCTCTAAAAGCTTTTAGGATTTTAGAACTGATCTTACAATCCATGTACGTTTTATCGTAGTATATTTAAAAATGATAAAGACATTTTTATAACTGTGTGAGTTTTTATGCCTCGTTTATAAATATAAAAAATTGCTTTCAGCTACAGTTTTTAAAATGTACAGAAATAAGTGGAGGAATAGGATATTTATATACATATTATGAATATTTTTGACTGCAGTAAGATATATTTATATTTCAGTTTCTTTACAGTTTGAATAGAAGTTGTAAGCCATTTTGCGAATAGTTTGATATTGAATATAAACTCATAGGCTGTTTAACAGTGAAATGTTTTATTTTGATACCCGCACACACTAAAATAAGGCTCATTTGCAGTTATATGATCAGCTTCAGTGATATTTAAATTTTAAGAAATAGTCTACACGCGTACGAAAACATTCTTTCAAAACCATACACCACATCTCATACTATGTCATCCCTACAGCAGGCAATATTTGTGTATACTCAAAAAATTTAATACAGGATACATTTCCAAATGTTAAAATTGTTTTTAAAATTTAGTATGGATGCATTGTGGAACAGTCGGTTAACTTCACTGAACAAAATTGTTTTAAGAGTACTGTTTTGAAAGACAAAATTAATTTGGGAGAACTTTTTCTCACATTAGAATTTATAATGACTGAATTATGTGAAAATGTAGTTAACGATGTGTGACAATTTTCCTTGTAATAAAAGAAACAGACAGATAAACCATTAAACTTGAGTAGAAAATGGTTAGAAATACTGTCCCGCGCATTTGAAGAAAAAGTATATCCCCATTAAAATTAAAAAATATTGATTGATGTGTGTTATGTCCATCACAAATTCCGATGTAGAAGAGATATTTTTATTTAATTGAAGTGGCCGCGGTAGCCGAGTGGTATGGGCATCGGATCGTGGCTGGCTTTGTCACGAGTTCGAGCCTAGTACCACTAAAGACCCGCCGTGTAGGGCAGCGATGCACGCTAAATCTGTCGAGAGCTGAAACGTCCTCCCGTTGGTGTGGTGTGGTAGTTAGGAGAGGGGGGTGCCAGCTCAGGTGTCGTCCACGTCACTTGACCATGGTTCAAAATTACGTGGTCCGTCGCCAAAAGCCCTCGTGCAGCTGAACAGTGCGACGTTAATCTTCACTCACTCACTTTATTTAATTGAAGACATTCGAAAAGGAGAGCACTAGGAATGAAAATTTAGATGTTTTCCAAAAAATATTCAGTTAACATAAAAGTATGATTTATTTGATTTAAATTTAAATAAATTAAAAGTATTGAAATTCTCTTTTTATGCTATTTTAAATTAAAAAAATAATTGAATAGAGAAAGATCGGTTTTATTTCATAAATAGAATCATCGTATGTATATCACCGTATGCACCATTTATTGTCATTGGTTAAAAAAAAAGATAGGGCCTTTTTTTTTTTTTTTTTTTTAACTTTTTACCTTATTATTTTTTTAAAAAACAGGAAAGTGAGCGCGTTTTCTTACTCTCATATTGAAAAATGAATACAGGATGCTTTTTTCTGGTTCAAGTCGCAATACCAAAATATATTTTTTTTAATTTTTAAAAAATGACAGAAAAATAAATTTTGTTTGAAGAAAAAATATAACTATTTTTCAACTTCTAACACGCCATTTATTTCATGTTTTTTTTTCTTACCCTTCATTTTGTTTTAATTTTACCGTGACTGAACATATCGGGAAAACGACCGAGTGGTACGACAACTTTCATACAAGATTGCCCAAGGCAACTTAACAGCTAGCTGTAAACGATTGCTATCCTGGCTCTCACTGGACAAAGAGACCGAACTAAGTCATAAAATTGTCCCCGTTCAATCTCACAAGTTTGAAAAGGGGGAAAGGAATGAAGTCTGTTGCATTTTTGAAGGGAATGGCAAAATAAGAGTAAAACGCTTTCAGAATAACTTTCCAGGAGGAACCAAACCATCCGGAGGGTTAAGACTTGAAGGGTTCGAGGTCGGAGTACATGTTGAATCCTGAAATTTGATAGGTTTACACATCTTTTACAGTTTGGAGTGGGGTCTCAACGGACATTCTTTTCACCCACACGATGTCCGGTTTCATCCATCCAAAATGGGACAACAGTAATTAGAGTTTTTGGTAGATAGAGAGCCTAATGAACTGTTTTATTTTAGTCTCGAGTGTAGTTACGATATGTTAGAATAAACTCTTCTGATCCCCACCATAAATAGACTCTTTTTTGAAGAAATTGGCCTGCTGAAATGGGCGTTTCCTTCGCTTACATTTTACTCGTTTCAAATAACAACAGGTAATTCCGTTCTTAATTTCGAATTATTTTGTATTTTTTTAAGATTTAAAATAATATATATAATTGCTACGCTGCCTTTTTGTTCTCAAAAATTATTTAAGTTTTACAGGTTTATATCTATGAGAACAATTCATCCTTTTAAATTACAATTTTTACTTTGGAGAGAGATGGGCGGCATTTTCCATTTTTGTCCGGGGTGGCATAACTGCTACAGCTGGTCCTGGTAATGGCGAGATTCTTTCTAATAGAAGCATGTAATATTCTTAAAGCAAGAATTTCTACATAAATATTAAGTTGCAAAAGTAATTGTGAAAGGAAAATTTTTGATGCGTAACATCTTTCCTCTCTCTTGCTGGATATTTGTTGGAGTGATTTCGTGAAAAGAGACGTAAGCGTACGCTATTTGATTTGACCAATGAGAGCACGTGGTGGTGTACAGCGCATCGGGGTACAGCTATAGTAGCCATCAAGCACTCGAGCGCTTGACTCTAAATTCACAATCGGTCTGTAAAATCTACCCCTTAATTGCAAGAATCTCTATATTAGAGCAGAGAAAATAAATTACTTTTCGATCAATCTGTACGGAACCTTTCCACTAATATTCTTAGGCGTCTTTTGGGGGATTATAAATTCGTGTATATATTTCCAATCAACTCCAAAAAGTGAACGGGATATGCAAAGTAGATAGGGTATTTAAGTAGAGCGTTATAAGCTAGCAAGTATGAAGGCTATTGAGCCAGCAGCAGTAGCCTCAAATTTAGAGGATTACATTGGATTACGTTAGTGAAGCCTTATTGCTGTTATTCTACCGAAGAATCTGGAAAGCTGATATACCAGGTGATATACTATAATTTATTAACGATTAAAATAAGCGTGAGTTTAATAAAATTGGTTAAAGTTAATGAAAGCTAATAATTCGAGTTATTTGTATTTCTCGGACCTCCTATTTCGGTAGACCTTACGTAATTATTGATTAATTTCATAATTCGTAATTTAATTTAATATTAAAGGTAAATACCTTTTGTTTGACGTAACATAGAAATATTATATGTTATTAGAGTTTCTCTGATATTTGAATTGATATAATAAATATACAAGTTATTACTATACGAAATGGCTCTTAGTGATTCTTTGCCTCAAATTAATCTTGGTGTCCAGGGTGGAACCCAAGGGGGTCCACACAACTTATCCACACACTAATCCTAAGACCAGTTTTAACCAGTATGCCGCGCCAATCTGGGCACATGCAGCTAAAATTCATATTAATCAAATTAGAGTTTCTCAAAGCATCATTCTCCGACAAATATTAAAAGCTCGATAGTTCATGAGGAATAAGGACCTCAGATCCGTGAGCAAAATGATATCTATCAGACAATTTATCAAAAAATTAGCAACTAACTTCTTTCAAAAAATTGATACTCTAATTATCCTTCGATCTTGGATATTATAAAATATATCCCTGATCCTAATTTTAACAGGCCCAATAATATTCTTTCAGATCCTCTCTTCAATTAAAATTCTTAATTAAATTCATTTCACTCTTCTCATCCAACTTAAAGGCTTACTTTAACTACCTCCCCGAGCCTTTGTAGCCTATTGGTTATAGTAGTTGACTTGAAGTGATTCGCCCCAGGTTCGGTTCCCAGGAAATCGCTGTTTTCAAATTTACTTTAAACCACGTTAAGTTTTCCTGGGAAATTATTTATATTCAGCTCAAATTTAAATTTACACGTTCTTTCCTGTTTTCTCAAAATGTATTTTATTTTTTGAAGTTAACTTCTTAAGGCACGGTAGGGAAAAATTTCGTTACACGTTACCAATTACGGTTACGCAATGAACGTAAGGTAGAAATGAATGAAGTTCCGAATTTCCCCCCACGTTTTTAAAAACGCCATCTACTTCATACTATCTGTCTCAGACAAAAAATAATTACAGAATCGGAAAGGTAATTTTTTACGCCACAATAGGTATATTTTTTTTTAACAAAATAATGATATTTTCTATTTTTTACGATTTTTTTTAAATTTGTCAAAATTGATAAGCTTTTATAAAAATGGTTTCTAAATCGTTCCCTTTCAATTTCCTTTCGCGTTAATAAATTGATATTTTTTTCTAAACAAGCTCATGCTTTTCTCTTTTAGAATCAGTCATTAAAAAGATGCCGAAACTTATTTTTTTTTTTTTTACGATTTTTCAAAAAATACTCAAAATTTTAATTAAATATTTAATAACTTCATTATTTATAAAAATAATCTAATGAAACTTTTTTCCTTAAGTAGAATAATATTATCCGTAATTTGTTCAAAGATTGAAAAAATAGATTAAAAATAACGGATTTTAAAATTTTATTTGTGTTTTTCGTTTGTTAGCCATTTTAAGAGAATTTTTTACTAAAGTATTATTCTCATATTTTTTTTGTTTAAAAATTACCGTTGTTTGCAATCGATGTGTGAAATATTAAGAAATTAACTTAAAAATTATGTCTTCAAAAAAATAAAAATCATTCAACTTTTGATGGAAATTTATAATCGCTATACGGACAATGATGGATACTGTAATGCATATATGACGTGCTTCAACCGGTAAAGCAACAGTAGCTATTTCAGAAACAACTGTTCATACAGCTTTAAAAATTTCTTTTTCAAGATTACTTCCGTTAAATTCTGAATCTGCACATCAATACAGAACTCTTTTCAAGTACATTAAAGCAGTGCTTCTCAAACTTTCAATAGACGTGACCCACTATTCAATTATCATTTTCCTCGCGCCTTCCTTCATACAATAACAATTTATTGATTTCAATAATACTATACTTTGACACTAAAGCTGCAATACGACTTTAACCTCTTATGTGCCACCGACGTATATAAACGTCTCTCTCAGTCAAAGTATTAATTTTTGGACGTATATATACGTCTTTTCAAATTACGATCTTTTCTGTGCAGTGCTATCCATAAAATTATTCCGAAGGTTTTGAAATGCAATAAAAGGACCTTGACAGTGTTTGTGAAGGATTTACTTATTTCAGAGGATTTGCTTACTTATTCCTTTTTCTCCTACCCCTAAAAAATACCCATCAAAATACGCTCGTCTACAGGGAAAAGGGTGGCTTTGGGGAGCGGATCGTGTAACTTTTAATCGGCAGTTAAGGAATTAATTATAAACCGTATAATTTATCAAGATAAGTATTAATACAAACCCATGGGGTCACAGATAATTATCTAATTCGTTCTTAACTTAATTTTGTTAAGTTAATAATAAAATACATTGTACAGTACTGATACATTTATTAGTATATTATATCAGTGTAAATGTGTATTTTATATCTTATTATATCAGAAAGTATTCTGTTTGTTTACTTTCAGTAAATTAATTTTTTAAATAATCTTTTGTTTTCGACTTCTCAATATGCTCGCGCCCCCCTCGTAGAGTTATCACGCCCCACAGTTTGAGAAACGCTGCATTAAAGTCATAATCATTGATGAGATAAGTATGATCAGTGCTCAATTATTATTGAAAGTTGATTACAGATTAAAACAAATAACTGGAAATTTCTAGTCAAATTTTGGTAGATTGGATATTATTTTAATTGGAGATTTACCTCAATTACCACCAGTTCGTTCTACGCCCATCTATAAGCAACCGGAACAAACCCTCGTTGGACCGATTTTATGGCAAAATCTAAAATTTTATGAACTAAATGAAGTCACGCGTCAAGTGAATCAACAATTTTCTTCTATACTTACAAAAATTGGAAACGGCGAACAACTGGATAAAATGGAAATAACTCTGATTGAGTCTCGTTTTTGTACTGTGGAAGAAGCTGAAGCAAGATGTCCTCAAGGTATACAATTATTCAACACTAACAATTCCGTCAATGAGTATAATAATAAAATATTGAACACATATGCGGACAGAATAACTTCAACTACAAAAGATGTATATACTGGTTGTGTACTTCAAAAGAACAAAAAACTTTCGTGCGTCAAAAATTACATAAGATGTCATTAATTGATACAAATGGATTGCCTTATCAAACAGTTTATGTGAAAAATATTTATTACATGATTACTACAAATATTGATGTGACAGATGGATTGGCAAATGGTGCAGTTGGAAAGCTAGTTCATGTAGAGAAACAAATAATGAATGATTAGTTAAGACAATATGGCTTGAGTTTCTAGATTTAGCTCAAATAGGGAAAAAATCAAGACGCAAAGCAGCAGGTTACACAGCAGAAATTAACGTCAGTAGAGAATGGCTGTACCAATCGTACTGAGATCTTCCAATATTCCACTTAACAATAACAAAACAATATTTGTTAAGCGTACGCACGTTCCGTTTGGTGTGTGCATGTGCTACAACAATTTGTGACGGGCTCACGCGTGGCTCAAGTTTGAATGAGTTTTACATGACGTGAATAGAAGTTATTAGTGATTGAATATATGAAGGCCAAGTTGCACACCTGTGCATACAAAGACAAGATTAAGCATAGGACAAGATTGATCGTTTCTCCAAGCTGTAATAAGGTAGGATTGATTATTTAATATTAGAATCAGGGATTACGCGGTTCACTTATTGATAGTGGTCTGAATTAGATTAAGTCTTATTATAAATACATATATATATTGCGTGTTGCGTATTTTGCCATCGTAGATTCTCTCATATTAATTATTATAATTTAATTTGTTAAAGGTTTAAGTTGAATATCTTAATAAAATCATATTAAGATAATGTTTGATTCTCTAGTTCTTTCGTTAATCCTACGCCTCTAGATCACGCTGATACTTCGAGAGATGTTCTCCCAAGGGGAGGAATATCACAAATTCATAAATCTCAAGGTCACACATACTCAGAAATTGTTTACGAATACGATCAAAGTCACTCTCAATCATTATTATATATTGTTTTATCACGTGTAACTAGTATTGAAGGGTTATATATTACGACAAAAAATAATGATAAAACATTTTACCAGTGTCGAAGACGATCGTCATCATCAATTGATTTGCAAGAGGAATTTAAACTTTACTTTCGACTTTTACTTTTAATTGTCAAAGTCTTACAGCTTACGCTGTAGACTTACAAAATTCAGTAATAAAAAATTCAAATATCTTAGTTTTATCAGAAACTTGGCTGGACAATGAAAGTGATATATCTACTCCTAATTTCAACTGCATTGTGAAGTATAAACGACCAAATACGAGAGCAGAAGGAGTTGCTATATATCTAAATTCTAGCGATGTGTTGCTACCATTATAACTCCATCCATGGATTGCTCTGGCAGTCAATCCGATATTTATGGTACCATCCAATCTTCAGTGGGGAATTTGTGCTTGGCTGAATGCGTAATAGATAATGGACCGAAAATTATAATTGTAGCAGCATAAATTACTACGAACAAAAAGTTAGATGACAGTATCGAGTTTCTTCATCGATTATTATTACCATACACATCAAGAGGTTCTGCTTTACTTAATAAAAATTATGACAAAATACCTATGATTTTAAGTAGAGATTTTAATGTCAATTTTGCTTTAGAAAAATCTCTACAATTGATTGAATTTTTAAAAGACAATTTCGCCTTATCTCTAGAAAACAACAGAATAATATTGATGACAAAATCAAATACAACGATTAATGCAGTCTTTTCGAGATACTTAAATGATATTGAGTGCAAAAGCTACATTTCTTAATTAAGTTACGACAAGCCTTTCATAACAAAAGTATTTACTGAAGCAACCATAAGCATAATGGAAATAGACTAATAACGATGATACTTTTCTCTAAATACATACAATAAAAAATTTTTTAGTATTATGAATTGAAAATGAAAATTTTGTTTATACTTATACCTAATTATTATTTTTTAAATGCAGTTTGAAATAATGATAATAACAAATTTGTTAATTATACATAAGATTACTTTAAAATAAAACTTAATTATACAATTTAATACATACAAACCACAGAATTTAACTTCTACCGCGTGTTCACACTGATACACCCAACTTTTTTTATTAGCTTTTAAAAAAGCTGTTTTTCTTATTTCAAATCATTCAATGTTTCTCTCATTTCTACAACGACTGAGTTCTAAAGCTGCATTCCCATTGGTCAGGCCTCACCTCGTTCACCCACTGATCGAAATTTGTTTTCATTCTCAGTGCTTGCACCGTTTTTGAAGATATTTTTCTAGCACTCAAAGCATTTTAGTTGTTTTAAATTTTAATTTTTTACTCGCATATAAATATATTTTACTTTTTAAGTATTTTTTTATTAACAAAGGGGAAGAGTGTGAATTCGTCACAGTCACTCAAAATTCTAAAGATAAGAGATTATAGCTCGGAAGAACTAGATACTCTGGTCTCATCCACCCAATGATACTCTAAATCCACTTCGCACATACCAGCAAGTCTTAGACTTCACCCAATATAAACTTGCGATCGTTACTCTCAATTGCCAAAGGGCTCACCAAACAGATTTCGATGACGTTATTTCATAAAAATGTTCGTTACTCATGTTGTCAGAGGCGTGGTTAGATAATGACGAACGTGTTTCGATACCAACTTCGATTGCTGCGTACAGTTTAAACGACCGGGTCGCAGAGCAGCTGGTGTTGCGATCTATCGCAAACAGAAAAACTCGCATGTTGTGACTCCTCATAAGAAACATACTTATCGTCAAACAAGTGCACTGAGTATTGTTAGTAACGATATTGGGGGACATATGTGCGGCAGAATGCTTATTTGAAAACGGACAAACAGTGATTTCGGTGGTCGCATACATTTCTTGAAATCAAACGGTACAAAAAAAATTAAAGATTTCCTGCATTTTGTACTTTTACCATATACCGAAGGTGGTTCCGCTCTTTTAAAGAAAACTATCACTCGCTTCCCATGATTTTGAGGGGTGATTTTAACTTTAATTTCAGTTTGCCAAAATCTGAGCCGCTCATAGCTTTTTTGAATGATGAATCCAAGCTCGAAATGAACACAAATCAAAATGTTTCGACAACTAACAGTGGTAATGTTATTGACGCTGTTTTTCAACGGTTTTTAAATACTTTGAAATCACAAGTATATGTGTCATAATTTAGTTATCATAAGTCTATTGTCACCGCTCTTCCCCATATTGATCAAGAATAATTATTTTTGATTAAAAAAAAATTTCATTACTCCTTGTGTTGAATGCTTATTTGAAAACGGACAAACAGTGATTTCGGTGGTCGCATACATTTCTTGAAATCAAACGGTACAAAAAAAATTAAAGATTTCCTGCATTCTGTACTTTCACCATATACCGAAGGTGGTTCCGCTCTTTTAAAGAAAACTATCACTCGCTTCCCATGATTTTGAGGGGTGATTTTAACTTTAATTTCAGTTTGCCAAAATCTGAGCCGCTCATAGCTTTTTTGAATGATGAATCCAAGCTCGAAATGAACACAAATCAAAATGTTTCGACAACTAACAGTGGTAATGTTATTGACGCTGTTTTTCAACGGTTTTTAAATACTTTGAAATCACAAGTATATGTGTCATAATTTAGTTATTATAAGTCTATTGTCACCGCTCTTCCCCATATTGATCAAGAATAATTATTTTTGATTAAAAAAAAATTGCATTACTCCTTGTGTTATATATATAATTAAATAAAATTTTCATTAAAGATATAATTATTCGATAGAAAATTATTTCCAATCATACCCAATTCATTTTTTTCAGGATATAAGTTACTATTGCGTATTTACTAAGATAACATATCAGATGTTACACATCATATACGACTACTGTGTAAGGCTCGTTTCTTTTCTTTTTTTATAGTACTAAGTATGTTGTATAATTATCATCAACGATACTGCATTGATTTAAAGAATAAAAATCTATTTTTGTTATTAACTTACGTTGCAGCACTGAGAACATGTAAGAAAACCAAAGTAAGCACTTATCAGCTAGAGAGATTATGTGATAAAAATCTTTTGTTTTATATATATATATACTATATATAATCCCTTTTTAAAGGTTTTGACCTAGATTCAGTTGCGTAACGTACATCCTTGCATTGATGGGGACCCCAATATATTCTCCGTTACGCCACTGCCTAGATTCCTCTTTTTCCATTCAACTACTTGTCTTACTATCCCTTTACTTAAATTGATACATAGAAAGAAAGAAATATTGTTAAAGTACAGCTTAAATTCCTTCAAAAGTGTTCGTGCACTAACAAAAAAGTTTCTATAAAATTGAATGTTTTCAACAAATAGAAATTAATACATCGGGACTGTAATATTTTTACAGTATCTGCTACTTATTCTTATTGGAACAACATAATCAATTTTTAAAACCTGGCATAACTATTCTTTAAAAAAATTAAAAACCAAAAAACTTCTGAAAAGTTCAGCAATAACTTGTTGTTTGTATACTTAAAAAAAATCTCGATATGGTTTTAAATATTGTATTTTTTTTTCTGAATGTAGTACTTGGTTGTTTTCACAACAACTTTTAAGGGGACTTAGCACCTTAAAAATGATCTAAACATTTTTTTTTGTATTTTATTTGTAGTTATATTCTTTGCATTATTATCTTTCGATTGATATATCACTTTTGTCGGCCTGAAAATTAGAAGTAGGAAAAAACTTCAGTTGAAAAATGTAATTAAACAAATTAAGAAATTCGACCAGGTCCCCTTTTTAGATAAAAAAGCTAAAAGAAGCTTTTTAATAAAGAAAAGGATATTTTGAATAAATGAAATAACTAAAAAAAGGTGTTACAAATAAAGCAGGATATTTTTGAAGTATTACATTAATATGTGTGCATAATTTTTTTTTCTTTTGATATGTGTGCATGAAAATTTTTTTAATTTAGGCATTTTGCATTAATAATTTTATAATTTCATATTTATCATATGTTTTACATAAAAATATAATTTTTCAATATTATGTGAAGCCCCCCAAAATTTTTTCAACATTTTCGTTGAGTTTTCTTATGCAATTAATAAATATTCACTAAAAAGGATAATTCATAAAACATGTGGTTTGAAAAAATAATATGTAATACGTACATTTTGGACAAACCTAAAATCTAATTTACGTGAAATAACTTCATGTATTCATTCCAAACAGTCTTATTTTTCCATAGCCATTAGTTGATTCTTTTCTTTTAAGTTAAATATTGAAAATTCACCCACACACAGTTTTTCTTGCAATTTCTCTGAAGTATTCAATCAATTCTAGGAGCTACCTATAATTTCAAGTACTTTGTATCTAAGAATGTTTTTTCATTTTATCATGCCGTTTTTAAATTGACCTTTATTCTCGATATTGATACGGAGTATGGACAATCTTTGGTGTACAAAAATGTCCGATATTAAATTTACTTTATTAAAATTTCAATAGAGTACACCAGTTCAAAAATTGAACAATAAAGTTTTTCTATCAAATTATTTGAAAAAGTACAAAATATAAAGAAATTTTTACTGAGATTAATAACATGTGTCTGTTTTTAAAAAATATTTAAACTGCTTTTTTAAAATTGAAGGAAAAAAATATACTTGTAAAATTTTACTCCGGACATTTCTTAAAGATAGTATTTTGGCGAAAAACATACTTATTATAAATAAGGTAATTAATATTTAATTATGAATTATTATTTGAAAGTATAAAAAAGATGAAAATTACAATTATATTCTTTTTATCAAACAATTACAATTATGTTCTTATCACTTTATTTACTGAAAGATATGAGATAGTTTTTGTTAATAAAATGAGCAATATATTCACAGTAATTTATTCGCAAACGATAACCGTAGACAAAATAAAGCGATTTCGATTTAATTTAAACGTTGAACCGGTGTCCGCAGGCAGGGTAATGCTATGTTGACGCAATGAAAAACGTCAGCTTCTTAAATGAAGACGATGTCTATAGACAAGGTAAAGTTATGTGTCAGTATCCTAAACAAAGACGGTGTTTGTAGACAAGGTAAAGCTATGCGTCAGTATCCTAAGCAAGGACGGTGTCTGTAGACAAGGTAAAGCTATGTGTCAGTATCCTAAACAAAGACGGTGTCTGTAGACAAGGTAAAGCTATGCGTCAGTATCCTAAGCAAGGACGGTGTCTGTAGACAAGGTAAAGCTATGCGTCCGCATCCTAAACAAGGACTCTGTCTGTAAAGAAGGTACAGCTGAGCGTCAGCTTCCTAAGAGAGGACGGTGTCCAAAGACAAGGTAAAGGTATGTGGAAAAATAAAAATGTTAGCTCTCCAAGCGAAGACGGTTTTCTAAGACAGAGCAAAACTTTATTTAAACAATAAAAAACGTCCGATTCCACCGTTTTCCCACAGAAAGGCTTTAATAATGTAATCGGTATGGCAGTTTCAAATGAATACTCAGTTTTTGATGCATCTTGTTAGAGGTTTATTTTATGATTTCATTAATATGTTTGCAAGTAAAAGTGGTTGAGCTATTGAAGGTTGTGTATATGCTGTTAACTATCTTTACCTAATTAATAAAAACGAAATATTTAAATCCGTACATTCAGATTTCATTTCAAATTTTCAAGCTTTTAAGGGCATACTCGAAACAGTGAAATAATAAAAATTTAAATTCCGTTTTTGTGATATATATATGGGATAATATTTCTAATAGAGCTTGGAGTTTTTGTACATCAAAAATGATAGTTTAGTTGTTCTCTAGAACTGTCCCGTGGGGTGGGGTGGAAGTTAGGAGAGGTGGAGGGGTGCCAGCTCAGGTGTCGTCCATGTCACTTGACCATGGTTCGAAATGACGTGTTCCGTCACCAAAAGCCTTCGTGTAGCTGAACACAGTGCGACGTTAATATTCGCTCACACTCACTCTCTAGAACTGTACAAACAACTTTTGAGCTCAATTTTTTTTCCGCTTTAGTAGAACATGTGAATATATATAGTATCTCTTTTTTTATATATGTAGATAACATTTTTTTTACAACTTATATATAAAATATTTTACACGCACAGATTCATAAAATAATGCAAAAACATAGTTAATGAATTATTTAATGAAAACCACTGGGTCATTTCCCCTTGAAAAAATTATACAACCTCTTGCAATTTTAAAAATTCTTAATTTTCTACTTTTTTCAAATTTATAAAATTATTTTCAAAATATTGGGTACTATATATATATATATATATTTAGAAAAGAAAAAAAACACACATTTTTCTTCATTATATATATAGGCAGCTTTTATAAAAGTACAACAAATTTAGAAGCATATAGGGAAGTAGTTTTTAATTGTACACTTAAAGGTGTTAATTTAATATTCGCTATCCGCCAAATTGTTTGAAATGTTCACTTTTTTGAGTGATGATATTGTAATATGGTTATACTGATCTTTATCGTTTGGTTATATGTTTTCTGTAGTGCTAAAGTTATGATTTTTACTTTTTTTTTAAGTATACCTTCATTAGGATAATCCTATTATCAATTTTAAGCAATTCGATTTTTTAAAAAGAATTAACCATTTCTATATTGGACGCTGTTTTACTTCAATATTCTATTTTTGTAATTTCCGTTCGATAATAAGATATCTCAGAAGGATTATAATTTTTTTAAAGAGTATGAGAGTTTCGTGTTAAATTATAACGGATTAATAGGTTTACCAAATTCGCTCGTTTGGTAATTTTATTTTTTTTAAGTGATTGAATTTCTTTTTTTAAACCTTAGTTCAGATTTTATTGATTTCGCTCATACAATGGGAAATGTGATAAATCTGGTAACGACTCATCTAAATTGTTTCTCAAAAAAGTATTAAAATGGGTGTTTCGAATTTTTTTATTGGGGATTTTACGTTGTGAATCCGAACTAACATTAGGATAAATCATTCAGGCTGTTTTTTTTTAAATGTAACAGATTGCGAATTTCAGCTGTTTTATTTTTAATAAATAATTTTTCATACATTTACTCCCAACCTACAATAAACTGATTAATTTTTTTTAATATTTAATTCTTCTTTTTCGGCCTCAAATGGGTTTTTTTTAAAAATTTTTACTACTTATTTTTTTAGTTTCTTTTTCTTTAGGCAATTTGAAATTCTTCACATTCATTTTTTTTTTATCCTGGTACTTATACTCTTCAGCACCGTTTTACATGGAAAAGGTACTCCTGTAAGGGTACATGGAAGGGAAAGGTACGTGGAAAAGGGGTAAGAATTTATTCTTATTCTTATTAATTTAAATTCTTATTCTTATTATTTTTATTCTTCTTATTATTTCTTTATTATTTTAAATCATTAAAAATTCTTTATTATTTTAAATCATTAAATTTTTAAATTTTAAAAATTTTGCAGTTCTCAATTGCTTCGGGCTGTGACAGCCCAGTGGTCAAGGTATCGGACCATGGCAGGCATGTCATGAGTTCGAGCCCAGTACCTCTAAAGACCCGCCGTGTAGGGCAGCGATGCACGTTAAATCTGTCGAGAGCTGAAACGTCCTCCCGTGGGTGTGGTGTGGTAGTTAGGAGAGGGGGTGCCAGCTCAGGTGTCGTCCACATTACTTGACCATGGTTCAAAATGACGTGGTCCATCGCCAAAAGCCCTCGTGTAGCTGAACAGTGCGACGTTAATATTCACTCATTCATTCTCAATTGCTTCTTCAAGTTTCAGTAATATTTTTTTATTCTTCATATCTTGTTTCTTTTAGTGCGAGGCGACCATCTTGATTAAAATCTACACTCCGTTAATTCACTGGTTCTTAAACATGCAACCGTTCCAAAATTTCTATCAATTCAAATAACAATATTTATAAATGAATATCAAAAAAGGCTTTACCGAAATTGTGAAGTGAGCATGATATTGATTAAGAAATGAGAAATAATTAACGTCAAACTACACTAGGGCCGTTGGAGAAGGGCCTCTTAATATTAAAACAAAGCCATGTGAAGAGGACGATGGTACACACTATCAAAACTTTCACAACACGTCAACGGGGGCATCGACGCGTCGAACGCACCTCAACTTCTATAAAGCGACCAGAGCCATCAGGACTTGAATCCCATTTGAACAACGCCGTTCACGAGTTTGTTATTATAAACATATGGATACTGAGACCCTAAAATGACTAGAAATGATAACGAAAAATACAGCTTTATTCTTGCTTAAGAGAAATATTTAAAATTTAGTCTTATGGGACATATTCACGTGCGATGGTACCCACTGAAAAAAGATCGTAACATTGGTGTCCAGGCTATTTAAGAGCTGAGCAATACTCGTTGTCACCATGCCTCCACCATTCAGATAGATGCTGAATAGAGCTTCGGCTATCACTCAATATCCAAATATCTGTACTGACATTTTCAGTAAAGCAAAATTTCAAGTAGCTAAGAGTTCTGCCCGAAAAACTGAGCAGTACTCAGGATTTCTCTTGCAGATCTTAATACCATTCCCCTTTTTGTGATGAAAATTTTATTACCCCACACAATGCCTACACCCGTGCTGCCATCAGTACAGATCTGTAACACATCACTCAGGATTTTATAAATAGTCTACAAAGCAAGCTGCCTAAGGTACTTGGAATGTTGAGTGCCCTTGTTAGTCTATACGAGGCTAATTCAGTCTTAAAAAAGACCCGTTCATAGAACAACGCAGAGACATGCGTTCAGAAGGCCAATAAAACACATTCTACTTCATTATGCAAACATCCCTCACTTTCAGCAT
Organism: Trichonephila clavipes; assembly: GCA_019973935.1. Classification (NCBI taxonomy): domain Eukaryota; kingdom Metazoa; phylum Arthropoda; class Arachnida; order Araneae; family Nephilidae; genus Trichonephila; species Trichonephila clavipes. Next base: position 22,150 of record BMAU01000332.1, on the reverse strand, counting down.
AGCTAAGCGGACTTCCTCACTTAAGCCGACGATTGTTGTACCAATGGTCAAAGATATTGCATGTGCTGTGATGATAGATATGTGAAAATGTCACAAAAGATGCTCAAAGTTTCACAATTGCTAGCGATGTGCATTCGTTACGGACCATGGCAGCAGCAACGGCTCGTACATCGGTACTTGTATTCCTTCGAACGATATCCAACGCATTTTGTTCCAAGCTGTTATTTCCGAGTCTCTCGTAGCCCACCCTCACATCATGCCCATTATTTCGTAATGATTCCTATTCACAAAAATTGTGATACAAATTACTAAAAAAGCCTGCGGTCCGGTGCAACTCTATGGTAGTACCTTTCGCGATACAATCTTCCTGCTGCTCGCGCATTTTCTTCTGCCAATCTGTAAATCAAGTGCATATCTGCCAGATCGGTGTTCGTAATACGTCCCATACTCCTCTGCGGGCTACGAAAACTCAAATGGCTGAAGCTGGAGGAATTTTTGGAGCGCTTAGCTCTCACATGCTTTTTTCCCTTTCTTAGGGTATTGAGATAGCATGAAACAATTATTACATTTCCCGTAAGTGAAATTTAAGTATTGAGAAAGTTAAAAATTAAGTGAAAAAAATCTATGAGAAAAGTTAATATTTTAAAAAGGAATATATATATATATAGGAATATAGAAATATATATATATATAGGAATATATATATATATATATATAGGAATATATATATTTATATATATATATATATAGGAATATATATATATATATATATATATATAGGAATATATATATATTTATATATATATATATATATATAGGAATATATATATTTATATATTTATATATATATATATATATATATATATTTATATATATATTTATATATATATATAGGAATATATATATATATATATATATATAGGAATATATATATTTATATATATATATATATATATACGCGCAGATATGCATATATATATATATATAGGAATATATATATATATATATATAAGGAATGTATATATATATATATAGGAATATATATCTATATATATAGGAATATATATATATATATGGAATATATATATATATATATATATTGCTACACTCTGTCGAAAAATATATGCACCCAGAAGAAATTGAGCTACATTCACGAAATTTGGTATGCTGCGTGTATATGAAAATAAACAAATGATTAAAAATTCAGAACAAAATATCATTTTATTAAGCGGTTACAGCTTGCAAAAAGGTTAAAAATCAGTAAGTAGTAAAGCCACCTCTGGCAGCTATACAAGCCGAAATTCGGCGTGGCATCGATTCAATTAGATCACTTATGACCCCCTGTGGAAGATCCTGCCATAGTCTTTGCATCTGCGCAGTTAATTCTTCTGTATCTCGGGACGGCTGCAGTTGCCTTCCCAGCGCGTTCCAGACATACTCTATTGGCGAAAGATCTGGTGACCTGGCAGGCCATGGTAGGACGTCATATCCTTGAAGACATTGTTGGGAGAGTCGCGCGATATGTGGACGAGCATTATCCTGTTGATAAATGGCACCTGGGCGACTTGATAGCATGGGTAGCACAATCGGCGTTAAAATATCGTCCACGTATCTGCGAGCTGTCAAAGTGCCTTGAAGGACCACTAAAGATGATCGTGTGTCCCAAGAAATTGCTCCCCACACTGTCACACCTTGTGAAATTGCTGTATGCCGCTCGACAATAAATGCTGGATCGGACCGCTGGCCGGTGCGCCTCCAGACACGTGTGCAGTGGTCATCAGCTCTGAGACTGAATCGGGATTCATCACTGAAGATGACACGTCTCCAGTCTGTCACACTCAAGTTGCCGAGGTCGGCAAAATCCAGTCGACACTGCCTATGATGTGGGGTCAGTGGTAAGCGTCTTAGCGGACGTCGGCTCCTCAAGCCAACTTCGGTCAGTCGTCTCCTTATGGTTTCTCTTGATGGCACTGAATGTTTGGAAGGAGGTAAGTGGCGTTGAATCGATGCTAGCGACGTTGTTGGTGCCGAAGTGGCCACTCTTCTGATTGCACGATCCTCGCGATCATTTGTGTTCCTGGGACGTCCTGACCCTCCGCGACGGTACACTCTACCTTCTGTGATCCACTGTTGCCAACACCGAGCAACTACCATATCGCCCGACCGAGGTGGCGGCCGATACGTCTATTCGACCAACCTGCTTCTCTGAGGCCCTTATACGGCCCCTATCAAAGTCCGTCAGCTGCTCGTACTGCCGCCGGTTACGTCTTAGAGGCATCCTAAGTCTCAATATCGTCTATCAAAGTCATCAGATTCGTTTGGATAGCCGTACGGCGCTCGTACTCATGCTTTTAAACTTTCCCAGTTGCGCAACTAATATGCGCATAGCACACTTAGCCTTGTCTCACTGGCTTCGAAATTTTAATCATTTGCATATCTCTTACCAGACTACATTCTGCCGAGTTTCGTGATTGTAGCTTGATTTCTTCTGGGTGCATATATTTTTTTGCGACAGATGTTTATATATATAGGAATATATATATATATATATATTATATATATATATATATATATATATATATATATAGGAATATATATATATATATATATATATATATATAGGAATATATATATTTATATATATATAGTAATATGTTATATATATATAGGAATATATATATATATATATACGTATATATAGGAATATTACGGTATTATAATGTGTTGATTTGGAAAGCTTATATATATATAAACATATATATATAAACCGTATAGGAATATATATATTTATATATATATAGGAATATATATATATATATATATATATATAGGAATATATATTTATATATATAATATATATATATATATATATATAGGAATATATATATATATATATATAGGAATATATATAGGAATATATATATATAGGAATATATATATATATATATATATAGGAATATATATATATAGAATATATATATATATATATATATATATATATATATATATATAAATTTGGAAGAATAGTTGCATGAAAAAAATGTTTATTTCAAAATCGAGAAAATATCGGAAATTAAAAAAAAGGGCATATAATCCATCTTTTATGAAGGAACTATTTACCTTCGATATTTACGACCAGTACGGCATGAGTACTTCGCCGTTTCTTTGGATACGCCCAATCCCCCCTCCCAGAAGAGGGCGCTTTCATCGTTTTCCAGTTTCGATTTCTGTCTAAGGGCCTCAATTGTAGATACAGTTTTTAAGAAGCATTGAATAGAATCTCCCCTTATATCTTAGAACTACTGTCATTTTTTTCCCTTTCTTTTCAATGCCCTCGACAAAGCAGCTGCTTCCAATAGCTTACGAACTTTGTCCAAAATCAACACACAGTCACCCCTGCCTCCTACTGTTTTATTATTCCGTATGTTATTCCCAGATTTCTTTAGTTATTCATAGTAAAGACAAACTCGTTTCAGCATTCTTGATTGCAAGTTATCAAATTCCATCCATTTTGCCAACCAGCTGGTCATAACTATGCTGCAGTGTCTCCTTTCTTTTTGTTCAAAAGATGACCGCTCCCTATCTGGGCTCTAACTTTTATTTCCCTCAATCGGTCAAATGTTACTGGCATACAGTCAACTACAAAAAGGTTCTCTCGTATTAAGTGTCCGAAACTGGTTGCCTTCCTTTTTACTTCTTTGGTTTTTTTCATAAATTGTTACTCGTTCTAAGACGCATCTATAGTAATTTTATAACATATGTAGTTTAGTTGTGTGTGGGTGTGAGATCTGAGTGATACACACGCCCTGTAGTACTACTGAAAACTTCATTATTTCTTGTTTGGGGATTCGACACATTGCTTCATTTTAATATCAAGCATTTTATCCAAATACTCATCATGAGCAAAGTGAAAAATTCGTCTGTTGAGAATTATGGTCCCCTGTGTGGGCGGAGCGTACCTGTCACCGTGCTCAGACCCACGTTTGTCTATCTCGACGAAAACCATATGTAGGAGATCCTGCCTGTGTGACAATCTTGAACCTGGCTTCAGTGAGTCTGGTCGCCGTTAGTAGATATAAAATGCCGGTTCGGGACAAGTGGAGCGTGGAGCCTCCATAGACTTAACATGGGGCCGGTTCTGGGACAGTGGAGCGCGGCTGACGCCTGGGGCAGAAGAGATAAGAAAGGGTGACAATGGGGGGTCTCACTTTACCTGAAAAACATTCTGCGCATGCGTTATGAAAATTTGAAATGTTGGGAATTCATTGAATAGACTGTTTATTTTTCAATTAATAATTTTTAAATAAGATTTTCAATAATATTTTCTATTTTTACTTTAGTGCAAACAATAATGACAAAAAATAAACATTTTTTTATGAGAAGATGAATCATTCAATCCTTTCTCGTATTAGTAGGGGTCTTCTCTATCAGTATGATTGGTTTGAGAACACGAATATGTTTTTTTAATGATAGGCGATTCGTATTTTTACTTAATGAAATGAATTAATTAGTTAAAATGAATATACTGTTCAACTTGATCGTAGGATTCGATGCAAATTTTTAGTCTTGATGAAGGGAGACAAAACTTTTTGAAAAATAAAAACTTAATGTCAGTCAGAGCTATTTTCGTTTCAATAAATGTTTTTCGTTACTTCAAAACTAATTTTTTTTTAGAAAAGTACATTTATGAGTGGAGCCATCTATGATTGATTTTAATTTCTATGTGTAAAATTAGACTTATTTTTAAGTTGAGTTTCGAACCCCAAAAGTCTTCGTTGATGAATGTTAGAAGGTACGATCTAACAACTCACCTACGAAAACCTGTTACCATACATTTAGTTTACTCACATATTATCAAACTTTAAGCGAAAATACTTAGAATAAAGTTGAATTGTAAGATTCTATGGCTAAAAATTTAATATCCTTCTAAACTATTTAAAGCTATGAATTTCTTCATTTTATACGTCATGTAATAATTTCGAGGATATATATAAAATACATGTTTTTACTTGCCAAGGTCATGATAGAATTATCCAGAAGTGGTAATCTATCTTATCTTAGAGGAAAGGAATGTGTAAACAACCTTTGAACATGTTGGTACATGGATAACATGACCAAATAACAGACAATGTAACACTACGCACGCGTAAGAATACATTATTCTATTCCACCAATAAGCTTCTTTTAAGTTTTTTTATGATAATATTCTTACAAACCAATCACAGTTCAACATGAGGAGTACAGTTCTAATCATGGATTTGGAATATATTTGGTTTAAAGACATTTCTAGCTCTTTCTCTCTCTCAGACTGTAGTTCAAATTTTATTATTGTTGTAATCAGAATTATACACGTGTAGAATTAGAAACATGAAGCGAACGTTTAATTCAATATTGGTTCTAATAAGCGAGTATGTTTTAGTGAAGATACCAAGTCAGATTCTTCTTTCTCTGATACTATTCCTCCACATCATTTCACTTAGGACAGGACGTTTACGCTGCAGTGACATATTTTGCTAGCATGGTACAAGTTCATCTACGTCTCTATAAAAAGAGATGGGAATAATCGACTGTTTCAACTAAAAGAGGTGTGTGTTTCTCGCCTATGCTGTGGCAATCATTTGTTAATCAAATCGAGCAAATCAATACATCATCTTCTGTTGAAGAAACTATCCTCATAAAAGACTCTTTGATGATATCAACCGTTTTTATTGAGAACATTCAAATATCATCTTCCAGCGCTATTTCAGAAAAAGATTATTCAAAGAAGTTTGTACCGGGGACGTGTGTTCTAAGCGAAAATAACTGGTTGGAATTACAACGAATTCATAAGATCATCACAGAAAGTGTCATGTGGTTAACATTTGACCGTATGCTTCACCAATTTGTTACTGAGTGAAGCCTCGAAAATTATGCCAAAGTGCTGTAGTGAATACAGACGCTTCAGGAAGTTGAATTGGTGTTGACAACTTCATTGATTGAACTTTTGTGTGATTACTTGGGAAACTCCATCGCAGATGTGTTCGAATGCTACGGGTGTGTTCAACAATATGGTAATCAACTTGGACATGAATGTATAACAATGGATTATGAAACCCGTATACGACTTTATGGCGGTTTAGCTTTGTTCACTATTGATTTCGAGCAACTTATCAAGGATTTTATCCAACGAAATATTCAATTGTTAAATTATCTAAATCAATATTTGTAAATAAGTGGGATATGCTTTCTATTTTTGATAACGCTAAGAAAATGTATATTGCATCTGATCCTAATCGTTAGTATTAAATAAAAAATATTTATTTGTATATGTCTCTGTTATTGTTATTTACTCTTTACTTCGTATTTATATGTGAGTATGTGTTTCCTCTTTATTATATACTATTTAAACTCTTTTAGAAGAGTTGTTGTTCTTATAAATTGAATGCTATAAATACTTCGTTTAGTTTGCTATTACATTATTCATTCATGTGATGTTAGTCAAATAACATTTTTTAAAGTTAAGAATGGATCTTGAAAAAGTTTATCAGAGCCTGAACATCCCGGTGCTTTGGTGGTGTCGAAGCTTTATTTAAAAAAACTACGGGTGGAAAATTTTCTAGAAAAGATATTAAAAAGTGGTTAAGTGCAAAGATTCATATACTTTACATAAACCTATTAAAGAAATTTAAGAAAAATAGAGTGTTGGTAAGTCGAATGAATCAACAATATCAAGCCGATTTAGTCGATATGCAGTCTCTTTCTAAGTTTAACGACGGGTATAGATATTTACTTACTTGCATATGTGTTTTATCGAGAAGTATGCTTGGGCTATTCCATTACATGATAAGGAATGCGAAACAGTAGTATCGGCTTTTGAACAAATATTTTCTGAGCGCGTCCCTCTTAAACTTCAAACTGACGCTTTGGTAAAAGTACGAACAAACTTTTCAGAATTATCTCAAAGAAGAAAAATAGGATTTTTCATGACAAGTAATAACACGAAAGCCTCTATTGTTGAACGATTCAATAGAACGTTAAAGACAAAAATGTGGAAATTTTTACAGAAGAATACGAAAACGATACATTGGTGTCGTAGATAAATTAGTATACAGCTACAATAATACTTGGCATCGTAGCATACAAATGACACCAGCATCTGTAACTGAGACTAATCAAAGAAACCAGGTATGGGAAAATTTATATGGTAAGCAGGAATAATAAAAAGTGAATAAGCCAAATTATCGACTTAATGATACAGTTCGAATTAGTAAGGAAAAGTTATTATTTGAAAAAGGATACGAGCAGAATTGGACCAGAGAAATATTCACCATTCATGATATTATTAGAAGGAATCAATTGTTTATAAATTAAAAGATTTAGCTGGAGAAGTGATTCGGGGTACTTTTTTATGAACAAGAACTTCAAAAGTAACGCATTCTGGTTACTATCCTATTGAAAAAATTTTGAAAACACGAGAAAAGAATGGTAAAAGGAATATTTTGTAAGGAATTTTTGGGATATCAGAAAAATTTAATACATGGGTACAAGACTTGAAGCATCTATAAAAGAGAGATCAAAATCTACTTATTCATCAGTCGCGAAAATGTCTTTCTACATAACGCTCATAAGTGATAGCTCAAACACTTTTTCCCAGGAAATAAAAACTTCTCATTTTACTACACAACTTCCAACTCCCATTACATTAAATGATGAATGGGAAATGGATTAGTTGATTTTATTTATCCTCATACATGGTATAATATAAGAGAAGACAACAATTTATTTGGTTTGACCTCGGTGATGGAAAGTCGATTGCTAGAAGAATTCCTCAGAGGATTTTTATGAGACTATACCTGACATTTTAGATGGGATGTATTTAGAAGATTTTAAGAACAAAATAGAATTTCATTACCATCTATAGTCAAAGAGTAAAAATCAGACAAAGAGAACGCTAAAGTTTTTTTACATAAAGGTTTTCTAAACTCCTTGGTTTCGAACCGGGTGAAATCAAAGGCAAAGTTGAAAAGTTCATATATCGCTGATCCTAATGCTTCGTTTCCTCTTATATATGTTTATTCTGATTTGGTAGAACCTCAAATTGTGGGGAGATGTCCAAGCTCCACTTTTTAAAAATTGTAAAAGTTGAAGGAAAAGATGGAAGTGGTGAATGCGCATTATACAAGACCTCATTACGTGCCTGTCATACGACGGCATTTCAAACGGTCGAAATGGTTCTTAGATTACATTCAGGAGAATTAGTACCATTCGAAAGAGGAAGAGTCATAGCCATGTTACATTTTCGAATGAGACAAATAGTATAAAAGAAGATAAAAGAAAAAATACATTCATTTATAGATCAGATCTGTCAGAATAAAGATGCTTGTTCCATATAAGTGTTGTGTGAAGCAATACGAGGATTATTACGTTAACCAAGCAGGCAATGGTCTTTCTTATTATCAGGGGTCAATCTTTTCAAAAAGGTTATGGCATAGGAGGTTGGTTCAAAAGACTGTTTCGCACTGCTTTGCCCTTCTTAACTCGAGGGAGCCAAATCTGTTGGGAAAGAAGTTTTGAAAACAGGAACTCAAATAGTTAATGATTTACTCGAGAAGGACAAAATTTAGAAGATGCAGCTAAACATCGAACAAAAAAACCGGAAGAAAATTAGCTAGAGAAGCCATTAAAAAAGCGGATGATATGCTTGGTCAGGGTAAAAAGTATAAAAGAAAGAAAAGATTCTCAAAACACATCATTCCGTCTAAAGCCAGGAAAGCGAAAAGGACGTGATATTTTTGATACGTAATAAAATGGCATTTCTTTTGAAAGATTCTCCTGAATGTGCCAAGTCGAATTGAATTTATTTACTCTCCCACCAACTCAAACAGTTATAGAAAAAGGTCAATGGATTCAGTTTCATCCAATTGCAAATGTGACAGATGGCGGACCTGTTGAATTCTTAATTTCTGGAAGCGGCGAAGATTATCTAGATTTGTCTCAGACGCAATTATATGTTAAAGCAAAAATTTTAAAAAAACGATGGAAAAGTACTTACTGATGACGATAAAATAGGACCTGTTAATCTTTTTCTCCATTCTTTATTTTCGCAAGTAGACATAAGTTTAAATGGAAGAAACGTTTCTTCTAGTAACAATACATATATCCTTATCACTATTTTGGAAACTATATTAAATCATGGATATGACAGCAAAACTTCTCAACTTAGTTCTGAAATATATTATAAGGATACAGCGGGTCGAATGAATATATATGATGATGATAAGGAGCCAAACGAAGGATTCAATAAGCGAGCTTCACTATTCAAAAAAAGTGCAGCTGTTGACATGATAGGGCGACTTCATGTAATTTATTCAATCAAGATAGACTTTTACTTAACCTCGTCGATTTGAAAATTAAACTGATAAGAAGTAAGCCAGAATTTTGTCTCATGGGAAATGAGGGCTATAAAATAGTGTTCGATCACGTTTCAATCTTTGTTAGAAAAGTGCATATTAATCCCCGGGTCCTTATTGCTCATGCTAAAGCTTTAGAAAAGGCAACAGCTAAATATCCTATAGATAGAGTTAACTGTAAGTGTTTTCAATACACTCAATCGAGAGCTATTCTTTTATCAGGAACAACGTGTTTTCGGACAAATGCCAAAACGAATAGTTTAGCTTGTGTATATAATGATGCATTCAACGGAAACTATAAAAAGTCACCTTTTGAATTTAATCACTACAATGTGAATTTTATCGGAGTCTATATAGACGGTCAGCCTATGCCTCATCAACCATTAGAAATTTGGATTTCGAAAAAGAAAATTATATTAGGGCATATCAGAGCTTGTTTTTAAATTCTGAAGCTTTATTTATCAAGAAATGAATTTGCTAAGGGATATTCACTTATTTTATTTGATTTAACACCTGACTTGTGTGACGGAGAACATTTCAATCTGATTAACGGGCACAGTAACTTAAGAATAAATTAAAATTTAACAAAGCATTGGAGCAAACCGTGTCGCTGATCGTTTTCGCTGAATTTGAATCCTTAATCGAGATAAACAAAACAAAGGGCAATACTCTTTGATTTCGAAAATTAATGTATGCCTCACAAATTCATCGAATTTTGTCTGAGATAAAGATGCTTCAAAATATTTTTATTGGAGTATTTCCTTCAGACAAGTACCTTTAATGAGAAGAAAATTACTCTGATCGTAAATACAGACACACAAGATCAAGAAGGATCTCATGGCTAGCGATGCACATTCGAGACGAAAACACAATTGAATTTTTTATTCTTATGGATTTCCCCCCAACAGCTTATGGAGATTTTATTTCAGAGCTATACAAGAAAGTTTAAAATATAAAGTGGAATGAAAAATCCCTTCAAAAGTCTTACATCGAACGTCTGTGGTCATTATTGTATATTTTCTTGTTGAAAATCAGTAAAGGTTTTCGATGAATTATATTTTATATGAATTTGTTCGTAGCAAACAGAATGATTTCAGATTGTATCAATATTTTAAGAAAAGATATAATGTAAAGAATAAATTTTAGATGGTGAATAAATACAATATTGTTTTTATATTTTGTGTTTTTTTGTGTTATTATTATATAAGATGAATATGATTTTGCTTTTTGAATATCTTATAAGTTTTCCATATATTTAAATTTATAAAGTTATTATTATTATTTTAAGATTAATATGAAAAGAAATTTTATCAGTATTGCTCTTAACCTAAATATTCAAGTCCATCAACAATACTCTAGCTTTTTTAATATTTTCAACATTTAAAAATATTTTTAACTTTTCAAAATATTTTTCAACTTTTTTTTAAATCATTTTTCAATTATATTAATATATGTTAGTATAAGAAACAAACAAAAAAAAGACAGATCAAAATGCTTTTTAAAAAAGTTTATTGAAAAAAACACATTACATAATAATCAATCCATGACAAAGGTTTTGCATACAATGTTTTTGTTTTAAGATATTTATTCTTAACAAATTTGATGGAAAATTTTTCTTTTTAAAAATTCATCAAATGATTCAAACCCAAAAGGTTTTATTTTTTTGTCTCTCACTAGGTGGGTAATCAAATGTACAACATTGGTATTTCGAATAATTTTCCCATCCACTATTAACTCTTTGTCAGGTGTCAATATATTTCTTCTCGATGCTTCTGTATAAAAAGAATGATTTTCTTAATAATAGCTTTATATTTCTTTGGTGCTGATTTTTCTATTTCTTGTTCAATATTCTCTGCGCTGGTTTTCTTGCTTTATAAATCCGAGGGCCTCCTTAGAATCTTCATTTTAGAATAACACTTTTCAGATCTTCTGCATTAGAATTTTTTTAAATTCCATCTGTGGTTCTTGCATGTCTTCATTGTTTCTTTGGGAAAGGGAAAGTTTACATATTTTCGAAAATTTGTAAGTATAAAGTAACCTTTTCAGAATCATTCATGTTTTTGTTTCGAAGAATAGATTGCATTTTCTCATCTAATTCTGATAGTTGTTCTGAAACGAAATTTTGAAGTCTTTCTTCTGGCAGTAAGCCAAGAATTTCTTACTGTGTTCCATGAATGAGGGATGATATAACTGAAACAGCAGCAGGAATCAGAAAACAAAAATCCCTTCTCCTTTTTGTATTAGAACTTTCCTCTTTTATACAAGGGACAGATTTATCTCTAACTTACGTATAACCTGCTTAAAAGGAGCTAACCTTCTTTTATGATGCTTTGTTAATGGAACATTCCCTTTTAAAAAGTATTTAACGCAGATTCACATACTGCCTTTATTAGAGAATTAGGACATTTTTGTAATAGTTTTCTCTTTGTTTTTGCTTTTGCCAAGAGCTTTAAATACGCTACGTGTGTTTTACCGACATATTTAATGCAAATGTTTTATGTTACACTATTTCAAACTTTAAATACTATATTCGATAGTAAAATAAAATTTCATATGAGTAAAAAGTATAAATTAATTTTTCGTTTGTATTTTAAAAACAATTATTACCGAGGAACATATACTATGTTTTTATCCCCTGGAAATATACTCGTACGTATGCGCAGTCTCTCATTCGTTTCAGGCTTCAGGTCAATAAATAAATAACCATATGCACTTTTTGTAGCATCGTCATAACTTTCTAAAAGAAATTTCGACTGAGATGGATACATTTGTCTTGCTAGACAAGAGATCTGTTGCTTGTCTCTAACATTTTAAAACAACATAGGTAAGAAGTATTTAAAGAAATATTCCTAATTTGTTTTCCCCTTGCAAAAAAATATTTTGTAGAATAAATATTACGGAAATATCTCTATGGTGGCTTCCTTTCGTGAACAAGTTTGAAAGTTTTTGTCATCTCCTACTTCATTCATTAAATCGTCTATTATTATGAGAGCATTAGTAATGTTTTCTACACCAGAAGGTATGCCTTCATGAAATTCTGTCAGACATCTTCTCAAACAGTTTTTGATAAATTCCATAACACCAAATAATTTTGGGAGGAAAAGGTTTGATTAATTTTGTTTTCTAATATTCGTCTAACAAAGAAAGTTTTACCAGAATTAGAAGGTCCGCAGATCATCATAGAAAATGGATGTTTAAGGTTTGAAACTCCATTGTAAATGAGAATACTCAAGAAACAAACATTAATTTATAGTTTTTAAACTTATCTCAATAAATTTTAACTACCAAATATATATATATATATATATATAATAATGGAATGTCTTTCTCTTAATTTCTAACATACAAATAAATAATGCAACTTTCTTTTCATAGAACAATATGGTAACGGAAAACTTAATTTAATCTTATATTTAAAATTTTAAAAAAAAAAGCATTATACAAGAATATTGAAATAAGCAAAAAATACAATGTTCTAACAGAAAATTCAATTTAATCTTACATTTTTCAAAAATGCATTACATGAGAAGCATTGAAATAAACAACATCATTCAATATAAATAATAAATACGGTCGACAACGTATAAAATGAAAAAAAAAAAATTACGTTCACAAACATGAAAAGAATAAGATATATACAGAAAAAATCAATATATATATACGCGAAACTATATAATTAAATTCTCATTTATGTAAAATATTAGCTTTCATTTATATGACAGTTACCGAAAGCCAAAGTTGTAATACCATCTTCAAGAATATATCTTTTATCATCGAAGGGGCAAAGTGAAATTTTTTTACTTTTACAGAATGTATTTGATGTATAGAACTGTTAATGGATTTAAACTCTTCACGACTTCTATACTTATTTATGAGGCAATTTTTATAGTCTTCATGAGAAATTTTACTTTTTAAAATAGATCTATGTACCCCTTTTGCTGTATTTTTTCTAAAATGATCTTATGAATTCGTTGTAATTCCAACCAGTTATTTTCGCTTAGAACACACGTTCCCGGTACAAACTTCTTTGAATAATCTTTTTCTGGAAATAGCGCTGGAAGATGATATTTGGAATGTTCTCAATAAAAAAACGGTCGATATCATCAAAGAGTCTTTTATGAGGATAGTTTCTTCAACAGAAGATGATGTATTGATTTGCTTGATTTGATTAACAAATGATTGCCACAGCATAGGCGAGAAACACACACTCTTTTTTGTTGGAAACAGTCGATTATTCCATCTCTTTTATAGAGACGTAGATGAACTTGTACCATGGTAGCAAAATATGTCACTGCAGCATAAACGTCCTGTCCTAAGTGGAAATGATGTGGAGGAATAGTATCCTCAGAGAAAGAAGAATCTGACTTGGTATCTTCACTAAAACATACTCGCTTATTAGAACCATTATTGGAATTAAACGTTCGCTTCATGTTTCTAATTCTACACGTGTATAATTCTGATTACAACAATAATAAAATTTGAACTACAGTCTGAGAGAGAGAAAGAGCTAGAAATGTCTTTAAACCAAATATATTCCAAATCCATGATTAGAACTTTACTCTCATGTTGAACTGTGATTGGTTTGTAAGAATATTATCATAAAAAAAAAACTTAAATAAGCTTATTGGGGAATAGAATAATGTATTCTTACGCGTGCGAAGTGTTTACATTGTCTGTTATTTGGTCATGTTATTGATATTCATGTACCAACATGTTCAAAGGTTGTTTACATTCCTTTCCCTCTAAGATAAGATAGATTACCCCTCTGGATAATTCTATCTGACCTTGGCAAGTAAAAACATGTATTTTATATATATCCTCGAAATTATTACATGACGTATAAAATGAAGAAATTCATAGCTTTAAATAGTTTAGAATGATATTAAATTTTTAGCGATAGGAATCTTACAATTCAACTTTATTCTAAGTATTTTCGCTTAAAGTTTGATAATATGTGAGTAAACTAAATGTATGGTAACAGGTTTTCGTAGGTGAGTTGTTAGGATCGTACCTTCTAACATTCATCAAGGAAGACTTTTTTGGGGTTCGAAACTCAACTTAAAAATAAGTCTAATTTTACACATAGAAATTAAAATCAATCATAGATGGCACCACTCTTAAATGTACTTTTTCTATAAAAAAATTAGTTTTGAAGTAACGAAAACATTTATTGAAACGAAAAATAGCTCTGACTGACATTAAGTTTATTTTTCAAAAAAGTTTTGTCTCCCTTCATCAAGACTAAAATTTGCATCGAATCCTACGATCAAGTTGAACAGTATATTCATTTTAACTAATTAATTCATTTCATTAAGTAAAAAATACGAATCGCCTATCATTAAAAACATATTCGTGTTCTCAAACCAATCATACTGATAGAGAAGACCCTTACTAATACGAGAAAGGATTGGGGAATGATTCATCTTCTCATAAAAAATGTTTATTTTTTTGTCATTATTGTTTGCACTAAAGTAAAATAGAAAATATTATTGAAATCTTATTTTAAAAAATTATTAATTGAAAAATAAACAGTCTATTCAATGAATTCCCAACATTTCAAATTTTCATAATGCATGCGCAGGATGTTTTCAGGTAAGGAGACCCCCCATTGTCACCTTTCCTTATCTCTTCTGCCCCCAGGCGTCAGCCGCGCTCCACGCTCCACTTGTCCCAGAACCGCCCCATGTTAAGTCTATGGAGGCTCCACGCTCCACTTGTCCCAGAACCGGCATTTTATATCTACTGCCGTTGTTTTTTATCTGGGATATTTTCTGTTTAAAATCTTGATCTTGGCTTCGGCGTTCTAGGAGAGGGCCGTTGTTTACTAGAATATTTTTAGTCTAATAGTTTAACTTGATGATTTAAATTTTGTAAAATTATTAAGTTTTTGTTTTATTTATATATATAAGGTATCCGACTGGGTTCAGAGACAATTTTCTAAAATATAACTTAAATAATCATTTAGTTGTTATTTTTTTAATTAAGTATGTTGCAAAACTATGAAAATACAGCAAGAAGAATTTTTTGAAAGCTTTATGTTTCAAAATATTGAGAAATTTCTACCAAAATATTACAAAAAATTGCTCTTTTGCAAACAACTCTAAAAAAATATGTATCACAAAAATAAATAAAATGTTTGCAGGAATACAATTCTTTAACGTTTAACTATGCTTTATACTAAAAAAGCTCAAATTCTATTTGTGACGAATCTTTACGGAACCTTTCCACTAATATTCTTAGGCGTCTTTGGGGATTGTAAATTCGCGTATATTTCCAATCAACTCTAAAAGGAGAAAATGGGATATGTAAAGTAGATAGGGTATTTATGTAGAGCGTTGTAAATTAGCGGAGATGACGGCTATTGAGCCAGCAGCAGTAGTGACAAAGTTTATAGGATTCAATTGGATCACGATATAGGAGCATTGCTGATATTATTCAGCGAAGGAACCTTAGGAGGTTAATGTACATGAAGAAATCATAAGTACTACCAGGTGATATATTCTAGTTTAATACCGCTTACTAAAAGCGTTAGTTTAATAAAATTAGTTTAAGTTGATGAAAGCTAATAATTCAAGTTGCGTTAATTTTCAGACCTCCTATTCAGGTAAACCTTTTTGATATTGCGCGTAGTTATTGATTAATTTCATATTTCATAATTTAATTTAATATTAAAGGTAAATTCCTTTTTGACGTAGACATATAGCTTACTATTTGTTATTAGAATTTTGACATTTGAACCAAGTGAATAAATATAAGTTATTATTATACAAATAGCGTCTGGTCATTCTTTGCCTCAAATTAATCTTAGTGTCCAGGGTGGAACTCAGGGGGGTTCCCACATACTGTAAAATAATGAAATAAAGGTGATCGAGATGAAAAACCCAGAATTTTCTTTAAAAAAATTTTCTTTCATATCAAATTACATAAAAAAAATACCTTAATTGAAAAATTACCCTTAGCTTTTAGCAGAAAGCATTCAATATAATACAAAGAGCAAACTCAAAAAATTTCATAAGAATATTTCATTTACTTTAAGAAATATCATTCTTACAATTAACCATTATGTTCAAAAATAACATTTTTCACAAAATGCAAAATAAGGCTTATATTTGCAATAAAACTTTTTAATTATTTAGGAAGATTTTAAAACTCTCCAGATTTGTATGTTGTGCCTTCCTGAACCTCATATTTCAAACTTTTACAGTTTTGAAGGGCCTTTCTTTTTTTTACGAGACAGTTTCTTTTCTGGTTTAGAATGCCTCGTAAAATCAACAATTCTCGTTTTGTCGAGTTACCAAAAATATCCTTTCATTTCAGAATATAATTTCATATACCTAACTTTTGAAGTAGAGGTAATAGACCAGCAAACCCAGAATTAAAAAGTATTATTGCGATATAATTCCTTAAACGGAGTGTTTGTTGCTCAACAAAAATGTCTTTCGGGATTATACTCCACAGGACATTGTTAAGATTTTCATTGCAGTTCCGAGCTTTCTCGTGAAGACATTTTTTTAGGAGATTTTGATCGCAAAGTTCCTTATAAGTCTTTTTAATAGAATTAATGACTGAATTTGGAAGATCCGTTGATATTTCTATCGACGTTTTTCCAACAAATACTGCTCTCTGGAAATCTCTTCTTTTTTGGCCTCATTCATCTTGTTTTTGGCATGACATCTTTAATTTAATTAAAATAACTATAATTCTATATATAAAAGTAATAATAAAAAAGTTATAAAGCGATCTAGTTTTGAACACAAATGATAAAAAAGATAGCAACTCGTTTAAACCAAAACCAACATTGCAATCAGTTAACTGTTGCCTATTTTAAAGCAAAATATATCTATTGAAACATTTATAAAGCGAAATAAAGTTTACTAAACATAAAAAGAATTCATTAAAATATTTTAAATGAATAAAAATCTCATTTTGCCGGTGAAAATCAACCTGCAGCGACCTTACAGCTCAACATAACGACTCCAAAACTGAACTGAATTGATCTGTTATTATTGTAGCGTGCCTTCCAAAGACTGAGCTCATATGGTTTAAAACTAAATATCTCTAAATGTGTATTTGGTGTGACTGAACTCATTTTCCTTGGCCACCTTATCACTCCTGATGGCATTAAGCCATTGCCTGACAAAGTTCAAGCAGTTCTTGATTACAAACAACCAGAGATTGTTGGCTCTCTGAGAAAATTTTTAGGACTGTTAAATTTTTATAGACGTTTCTTGCCCAAAGCAGCTGGACAACAGTATCTTTTAAGTGAATTTTTAAAAGGTTCTAAAGGTAAGAAGGACTCAAAGCCTTTAAACTGGTCTTCTGAGGCAATTACAGCATTTCAGAGGTGTAAACAAGCTCTTGCTGATGCTGCACTTCTTGCTCATCCTTCACCTTCTGCCCCGCTTGCTCTTCATGTGGACGCCTCTGATTATGCCATAGGAGGTGCACTTCACCAAGTTGTGGACTCTGAGCTACAGCCATTGGCTTTCTTTTCCAGAAAACTTACTTCATCTGAAAAGTCTTACAGTGCCTACGACCGTGAACTCCCTTGCTATCTACTCGGCTATCCGACACTTTCGGTATATGCTGGAAGCTAGAGATTTCACAGTGTTTACTGACCACAAGCCCCTCACTTATGCTTTTAGGCAAAAAATTGACAAGTGTCCTCCACGGCAGATCCGTCAGCTGGATTTCATCTCTCAGTTCACCACAAATATTGTACACATTCCAGGATCTGACAATATTGCTGCTGATGTTCTCTCTCGTGTTTCTGCAATCACCTTCCCAAGTCAAATTGACTATGACTGTATTGCTGAGACACAACAGACTGATCAGGAGCTTCACACCCTAATAGCATCTGGAACTTCCGTGAACTCAAAAAAGGTAACTTTTCCCAATTCGTCTACTGAAATTATGTGTGATCTATCAACGGGCACAGCCAGACCCTACATCCCAAAACAGCATCGCCAAGATGTTTTCTCTGAATGCATATTTTATCCCATCCTGGCATACGTCGATCAGTGCATTTGATGAAGCAGCGTTTTGTTTGGCCATAAATCTCATCATATGTAGCTAGTGGGCAAGACACTGCCTAGCTTGCCAAAAATCCAAAATTCATCGTCATACTGGATCACCTCTTTCATCATTTCAAGAACCTTCCCAACGTTTTGATCATATTCATCTGGATCTCATTGGACCTCTACCTCCATCAAATGGCTACATCTATTGCCTGACAATGATTGACCGTTTTCAAAATGGCCAGAGGCCCAACCTCTCAAAGACATAACTGCTGAGACTGTGGCTGAGGCCTTCTTTTCCTCTTGGGTGTCTCGCTTTGGAACTCCTGCAATTCTCACAACCGACAGGGGCAGGCAGTTTGAGTCCTCGCTCTTCAAAGCTCTTAGCAAACTACTTGGTGTTCAGAAGTGTCGTACAACTGGATACCACCCTCAAGCTAATGGATGATCGAAGAATTGCACCGCCCATTGAAAAGTGCAATCAAGTGCCATGCTACTGAGCGTTGGACAGAAGTACTCCCTATCATCTTACTAGGTCTACGAGCTTCTCTTAAAGAAGATATTCTGTGTACCACAGCTGAATTAGTTTTGGGGACCACTATTCGACTGCCAGGGGAGATGTTTGACTCTTCCAAGTCAGACGATGATGTTGTGAATTTTGTTTCGAAACTTAAGTCTCACATGCAATCACTTCACCCTAAACCACCAAAACACCATGGCAAACGTCCAGTTTTTATCCATCCAGGACTGTTGGAAGCAACACATGTTTTTCTTCGCCGAGACATGTTACGTCGTCCACTTCAACAACCCTATGATGGCCCTTTCAAAGTCTTACAAAGGAAGGATAAAGTGTTTTTCCTTGACATCAATGGTAAACGGGTATCTGTATCTATTGATAGATGCAAACCTGCCTTCTTTCTTAACACTGAGGACTTGCAACTACCTCAAACCAAGAATGAAACACCTGCTACTGTGGAACCTAATGCAAGAGCTTCAACACCTGCTACTGTGGAATCTGATCCAACAGCTTCAACGCCTACCCAGCCATCTACACGTTCTGGTCGCAAAGTTCATCTTCCAACTAGGTATCGTTGACACTGGAAGGGGAGTATGCAGCGACCTTACAGCTCAACATAACGACTCCAAAACTGTGAACTGAATTGATCTGTTATTATTGTAGCGTGCCTGGTTCCATGTGTTGTAGTTTTTAGAAGTTTACCTCTTAATTGCTCATTTAATCTTTAAAGTTAATAAATGTTTATTGTTATTTAATTCAACCGTGTTGTAGTGAAGAATGCCTAACCACGCAACGCGGCAAACCAAAAACTCACACTTCCGGTTTCGATTAGGGCTTACTACCTCAAACAAAAACAGCCAGTGGCGCGCACTGGAATTTTTAAAGGGGGGGAGGGGGTCCGGGGTCGAAAGTTCACCATTCTTGTATCATTCTACTTTTGATTTTGTCGATTTTCGGGAACGAAACACAGTAAGAAACTAGTTTTTGAATAAATAATTAGCATTAATTAATAAAATTAATCATTAATAGCAAGTAATTAATTACATTTTACATACTATATACTTAGAATTATAATCAATCGAAAAAATATCAAGGGGGTCCGGACCCCAGGGGTTGCCCCTTGTTAGCGCCATTGAAAACAGTTATAACTTGTTTTCTAACTGACTCAGAATTAAAGATAATATAGTTTTAGAAAGCTTATTAAACAGGCTACAAAAATAGACAATAAAATAAATTTAAATTTTTTAATGAAAATGATGATTTTAAACCAGTCGGGGATGTACCATAAGTTTGTGTTACCAATAAATCCAGGAAAAGACAAACTTGGATTCCAGTATTACTTAAAGAACAACACCCACACACACACATTACCAGTATCAATTATCAAATTTATGTTATCGTCCTTTCAAAAGTCTTGGCTTGCAACTCCTATGTCTGAATTGTGGCTCCAAGAAGTAAAAAATGACAAGACTAAGGCATATTGAAAGAAATTGAATTGAGAGAACATAAAAGTGACTTGATTAAACACAGTACTTCGATGAAGCATAAAAAAAAAATTCTGAAATAGTTTCATTCTCGAAAAAAGGAAATATAAAGAAGCTTTTTGAAAATTTCAACAAAATAAATGTAATAGAAATAAGACTTTGCGTTTTTGTTGCTTGTCATACATCCATTCAATTTCATTTAAGTGAAATTTTTATAAGAGTGGTCCTCGAACCAGTTCGTCGGCTGCAGAGATTTTACATTTATACGAAACAAAGTGCTCAGCTCTGATTAGGAAAATGATTTATTCTGAATTGCTGAAGGAACAAATAGCAGAAATTAACCAGTCACAGTTTTCCTTAATACTTGATGAATCTACAGATTTTGCATGCTGTAAATATCTTTGTTTGTGTGTTCGCTACTACAATGGAAAAGAGAATATGATAGTGTTTCAATTTTTAGTACTAGTAGAAGTTGTGGAATCTACATCTGACTCGCTGTATAAACATGTGAAAGACTCTTTCAATAAATTGGAAATTAACCTAGGAAACTGCTTTGCTATTGGAACTGATGGAGCATCTAATCTTTGTGGGAAAAATCATTCACTTTTTACTCTACTGAAGTTAGACATCCCAATTCTAATTTTATTTAAATGCATCTGTCACTTGCTTCATTTAGTGAGTTTATATGACTACGAGCATTTGCCATCTAACTTAGATTATATGATAAGAGAATCACATATAACTGGTTTCTCGATCTGCTTTAAAAAGAAAATATTATATGGATTTATATAAAACAAAGGATCTTATATGGATTTATATAAGACAATGGAAAGAATCCTACACTGGCAGGAAGAAGGCTGGCCTGTGTGTGGAAAAGGCTTCTTGAGAAGGCCAAGGCACATCGGGGTCTGTCGTGCCACTGAGCAAGGAAGGAATGGAAAGGATCCATTACAATTGATTCCACTTTCTTCAACCAGAGCGCTAGCAAGAAGCAATTGCATTAAAAGAATCCTTAATGACTGGGATTCCTTAAAGCTTCATTTTCAGCTTGCTTCCTCTGTGTGCGATAAATAATCTTGCAAGAGAGCTTTTCAGAATGAATTCGGATCCGGTAAATGAGTTATATCTGACATTTGTTTTGCCAGTTATAGCAGAATTTGAGCAGATTAACTTGCTCTCTTAAAGTAATCCTTTTGACCATTGCAAATTGCTGAGAGAACTAGAAGATTTCACCCTTACTCTTCTAACAAGAAGAATTTACCCTAAATGTGTGAATCTCGAAGTTGACATGAGCTTAGCAAGCATTTACTTACCGATTGATAAGTTGATTTTGGATACGTATTTTTAAATAAAATGACAAACGTAAAGTAATTTCTTCAGAATCTACAAAAAAAATTTATCAAAGATGTCATAATTTTCTCAAGACATCGAGAGAGCAACTTTTAGACCGAATTCCTTCAAACTATAAGCTTAAAAAAGAAAGAATTTTTTTCCCCTGATATATTTTTTAATTCAAATGGTCCTTCTTTTTCTGATCTGCCTTTAGAATTAGAAGATCAATCTAAATTGGATGCTCTGGAGAGCCAATGGCGACAAAAAAGCTTTTTAAACCTAAACTCTAACAGTAGCGCACACAGGAATTTTTCAAGGGGTGGAAGTGGTCGAAAGTTCACCATTCTTGTATCATGCTCCTTTTGATTTTGTCGATTTTCGGGAACAAAACACAGTAAAAAAACTAATTTT